>JAGFMF010011694.1:422936-439299 GCA_019455555.1 Galemys pyrenaicus | reverse complement strand
TTCTTCCAATCCATGAGCAAGGGATGTTTTTCCATTTCTTTGTATCTTCTTCTATTTCTTTTAGCAATGTTTTGTAGTTTTCTTTGTAAAGGTCCTTTACTTCTTTTGTTAGATTTATTCCCAAGTATTTAAATTTTTTGGTTTCAATTATAAAGGGGTGATTTTTTAAATTTCTTCTTCAGCTTGGTTATTTGTCTAAAGGAAGGCTACTGATTTTTGTGTGTTGATTTTGTATCCTGCTACTTTGCTAAACCAGTCGATTAGCTTGATTAAATTTTCTGTAGAGCTTTTGGGGTTCTCTATGTATATTATCACATCGTCTGCAAACAGTCATAATTTTACTTCTTCTTTCCCTATTTGGATACCTTGTATACCTTTTTCTTGTCTTATTGCTCTGTCCAGGACTTCAGTGTTATATTGAAGAGCAGTGGTGAAAGAGGGCATCCTTGTCTTGTTCCAGATCTTAGGGAAAGAGAAATCCATATTTTTAAATGTGAAATTTCCATGTTTCTAAATTTGAACTAGTTAAAATTTTTGAATTTTTCTTTTGCAGGATGAAGGAAAAAAACTTTTTGGTTGTTCATGTTTACCTAGTATAACTTGCTTTTAACTTTTAGATTTGATCTAGACCTCCTAGATCTCCATATATGATTTTTGGGGGTGGGGGGTGCTCTGGGCTTTAGGTCCATCAATTCTATTCTATGCTATATAGGAGTTCTGTGTTCAGTAGCCATCTCAAAGACTGATCATCAGCCTGAACTTCAAAATTTGTTTCAGGAAGTTGTTTCAGTTCTAGAACCAGACAGCTGTAAGTTTGAATCCTGGTTCCATGCCCTTCTCTTTCACTAAACAGTGACTTTGTTTTAACTCTTGTATGTTCAGATGTAAAATGGCGGTAATATCTTCCTCATTGGCTATTGCACTGGATTGTTGACCTGCACATTTTACTGATCTTGGCTGTACTGCCTTGCTATTTCTGCTTCTGCGAGTGAGTCACTACTCTCATACCCTCTGACATCTGCCTAAGTCATTTTTGACTTTCATCTCCTTTTAGGTCTAATTAGTTACTAGTCCTATGGGTTTTGTCTTTATTATGTCTCTTTACTAGTGTTACTTTAGTTTAATACCCATTTTTGTTCATTACCATTGCTGTGACAACCCTTAACAGCTTTCTTATTCTTAATACTTAATCTTCCACCCCCATTCTTTTCTCAGTCCTCTGCCAGCCAGTGATTTATGCTTTGCTTACACAGCACTTGATCATATCAAGCGTCTGCTTAACGTTCTTAAGTTGCTTCCCTTTGCCTCTAAATTTTTTACCTTTTAACATTTTAACTTTTAATGTTCTTCTTGATCTAATTTCTACTTATTTTAAAATCTCATTTCTGGCTTAAGCAACATGGATGTTACTTACAAGTTTCTAGAATTTCTTTTGTCATACTCTCTGTTGTTCTTTGTCAAAACATCCCTTTGCTCTGCTCTGCAGCTCCTTTAAAAATTACACCCATTTCTTTCAGTAAGTTTTTTGACTGACCTCACAGTGTCTTCCAGACCTTTCTTATATGAACCGTTTTATTCACCTCTAGCCCCCTGAGGTTCTCTCTATCATAGGCCTCCTAACAGTCCACTAAGTTTCATGAAGGCAGACCATGTATCTTGAATGGCTTTGTATTTCCAGGGTTTAGAATAATGTATAGCAAACATTGAGCTCTCAGATATTTATGGGATGAATTTGTTGAATGAATAAGTTATCTTTTCAGGAGATATTGTAGATATTAAAAAAGGATCTTAGGAACATCAACTACAGTTTTAAGGCTTTAAAAAACGCCCCAATTATTTTTATTCCCTTTGTTTGAAGATTAGATTTGCTTTTGTTTATTATGAATCAGTAGTATTTATGTCCTTTAAAACAAAGTGAATTGTATTGTTGGTATAAACTCTTACTGTTGTCTTCAAGGACTATAATTTTCCCAAAAATTCTTTTTGACTGCAACCTGTTTAAAATTTTTTTTAAAGATTTATTTATTTATGCATTCAAGAGCTGGGGTACAGGCCAGAGTCGTGGGAGGTGAGAGGATTCACCAGAGACAGAGTGGGGAACAGAACAGGCAGACCGATTGAAATACACTGCTGAGGGGAGCAGCGGGCAAAGCAAGAGAGGTCTGCTGCGCCATGTGGGTCACCGTCCCTGGCAGGCAGCAGGGATGGAATTCGTGCGGGGATGGAACTCGTGCCGCAGTGGCTGCGGTTTGCCCCACAGTGCGTTGCTTAACCCACTGCGCCACTAGGGCAGTCTGACTGCAACCTGTTTAGATTCATTCATTTTTTTAAACAAGATTTTATTTACTTATGCATACAAGAACTAGGGTACAGGCCAGAGGCATGGGGGTGAGAGGATTCACCAGAGACAGAGTGGGGAGCAGAACAGGCAAATTGACTCAGGTACACTGCTGAGGGGAGCAGTGGGCGAGGCAGGAGAGGTCTGCTGTTCTGTGTGGGTCACCTCCTTGGCCGGGGATTAAACTCCTGCTGCAGTGGCTGTGGAAGTCCCACAGTGCCGTGCTCAACCCCTTGCGCCACCAGGGAGGTCCTATTTAGATTCATTCTCTCCTGTTTTCTGCTTATTACTGTAACAAGTGTCAGGATCTTACCCCTTTCCACCCTCCCAAGAGCCCACACTATTGACACTATGGACCACATAATTCTTAGTTGCAAGTAACTGTCTTGTGCGTTCTAAGATGGTTAACAGAATTCCTGGCCTCTACTTATTAATGCTAGTAGCACCCTCTAGTTTTGACAGCCAAAAATGTCTCCTGACATTGTCAGGTATCTTCTGTGGACAAAAATCAGCACTGGTTGAGAATCACTTCTTTATCATCAGAGAGTCTCTCCTCTACGGGTTCTTTGTTATCAGCATATAAGCAATATTTTCCATCTTAAAACAAACACTTGTTTTAGTAACTCTTTTCCTCCTCTTAACTTTTATTCATTTTCTCCCATCCATTTTTCTAGAATGAATGCATTGCAATTACTCATTTCTCCCTTTCTTTGTGGAATTTACCCCTATGATCTCCTGAAAATGTTTTGAAATCTCCTCTGCTCATCCAGTGTTCCCTTAAATAGATACTCCCATCCCTTAGTAGTACATGTTATCATTGTCTCTTTAACCTCTGTCCTAGTCCCCACTTCTGCTCCTATTCATTCACCCTATTCAGTTTATTCTGCTTCCTGAATATCACTAGAATTCACTGATATTCTTTATTCTCACAGCTGTATCTCACCAGTGTCATCTGCCTAGCCCAATTCCATTTTATTTTCTATATTGTAGCCTGGGTGACCTTTCTAATAAAAAGTATCTTCCCATTTTAGACCTTCTTAATCTTGAGGTCTAGGGCCCTTGTATCTGCATTTTGAAAGGCTTGCCAGGTGATATATTTATGCAACTCTTAATTATTTCATTTTCCTTTTTAAAAACATTGCTTTGCTCTTAAGGAATACCTGAAACACTTCCTGATGTGATCGCTGTCTATTAGGAAAGCCGATTTCAATACATGAAAAATGAATTAGGTTCTGAAAGGTTGATACTTATTTAATTTGTTACTAGTACTTTTAAAGCCATCAACAATAAAATATATCTTTGGGGGAGTCAGGAGGAAATGTAGGTATTCTAATTTATTATGTCTGTGACAAATTTGACTACTTCCTTATGAAATACTTAAATAAGATTCCTTTTCTTGCAGGTATTTATAACAGCAATGATGTAGCAGTATCATTTCCAAATGTTGTATCTGGTTCAGGATCTAGTACTCCTGTCTCCACTTCTCATTTACCTCAGCAGTCTTCTGGGCATTTGCAACAAGTGGGAGGCCTCTCCCCATCAGCTGCATCATCTGCAACCCCTGCTGTTGCTACAACTCAGGTAAATTATTACAGTGCTAGTATATATAAATGTGTTTGTCATTTTTTAAAATTTAAATATATATTTTACATCATTCTTCATTTTTGTACAGTGTATGCTTTCTCTCAGCTTTAGTCCCACCAGCAATTCACCCATATACCATCACCATAATCTCTTGTGCTCTTCCTTCCCCAATTTTATCCGTTTCTCTCCCCTAAAGAATATCTATGATTTATATTACCTGTCAATTTTGTCATTTTTGAAAGTGAGTTTGATTAGAAGACACAGAAATGAAATAAGGCTTTCTATAGGAATTTGTAAAATATATCAATTTGTATTGACATGTTAGTGGAAATAATGTATATACACACACATACATACATGTATTTCTCCAAAGATGATAATTTAAAATTCCTAACATACATAATTTTTATGTATTATTTATATCCTTTATATTTTTATTTTGTACAAAGCCCTAATAGCAAGCCTCTCAGCATTTTAAAAAAATTAGTGACAAAAGTCCAGTTACAAACACTAGTTAAGTAGTTGTAAGTTGCCATGAACTTACACTTTGGTTTCATATATATGACTTTTTGGTAAACTGTATATTAAAACACAGTGTTAGGTTCTTTAAATATATAATAGTGTAATGCAAAGTCATTATAATTATGTCAAGTAATAGAATAAACATTAGGTAGTTCAGTACAGAAAATCAATGGTATAGTTAGCGTATCATGTTTGAAAATGAAAGTTAGCTATTTGAACTTTTCAACTTGAATATAAAGGGAATTTGAGTAATTGGAGGAAAGTTTTTCATTAGCCTTAGTGAGGTAGCCATACTAACAGGAGTTTGGGGTTAGACAGGTGAAATGATAGATAAAGAGTATGGAACTTATGAATATATATTATCTCTTTTAATTATATGTAACCATATTCTATTGGTAGCTTTATATCCTTAGACAAAGTGTCAAATGCACATTTTCAATGTGCATTTTCCTTTTTGTTTTAATAAAAGTCTTTTAATTAATCTCCAGTTAATTCCAGACTCAATTAAGCAAAAATCTCATTTCTTCTCATTCATTATGTTTGTGGTTTTGGAGGTTAGCATTTGGGAGGTAGATGGGGGAAGTGGTGGTGAAGAGAAATTTATAGCTAGAAGGAAAATTCCACTCAACATATGACTCAACTGAAGAACAAAGAAATCAAATAATCCAGGATTCACTCCAATTAAAATCTTTACTGTTTATCACCTTTACATGTCAGTGAGATGGGTCTCATAAAAATGATCATCCAGTTTTACTCATATGCTTCATGCTGGGACAGCTACATCTATGTTTCTGTCTATAGCAATATAGGCTCTATCTCCAAACTGAAACTTACTCATTCTGACCTCTCTGGTATACCTGTAGCAACTATCAGTCTTCAGGCAACTGGTGACCTTCTAGTTGTATTGAGTGCCCAGCTACTTCACTATAGCTGCCTGAGACATTGGTATTGAATGTGCAAAATGTAAATTTTCTAGATGCTGTACAAGGGTAAGGTTACCCAGACACTTAGAATAGACTAGTTAGATAGGAATCTTGGGCCTTCTTGGTGGTGGGGTTAAATCTCAGTACTATGAAGCTATCCACAGCCACTGCAGCACGTGTTTGATCCCCAGCCAGGGAGCTATCCCACGTGGCACAGCAGACCTCTCCTGTCTTGCCCACTGCTCCCCTCAGCAGTGCATGTCAGTAGATCTGCCTGTTCTGCTCCCCACTCTGTCTCTGGTGAATCCTCTCACACCACCCGATGCACTTGATATTGTAATTTTCTTTTCAGTATAACAAGTTAATATTTCTAACTTTCACATAAAATTGTGATTGTTTTTTAATCATATAATTTATTGTGTTTAGGTAATTATAAGGATATATAAGTAAACCTTTTTTACTTAGTGTTTCTATTATAGGTGGTCAATTTAAAATGAAAAACTACTAAAAGTGGGTAAATTAAAATGATCAATATTAAAAAATTTATAGAAGTTTTGTTATAATCATCAAGGAAGCCATCATTCCAACAATTAAATACTGTAAAAAATATAAATCAGAGAATAAAGATTAAATTTGAATAATATTTTACCTGATCTTCACCGCTCCATGCCCCTAACTCCCCCCAAAAAAACCAGTGAAAGTAATTTTTAGTGTGACTGGTTTAGTGCCAACAAGATAAAAATCTAGAAGTCATTCTTGATCTTTCTGGTCTTCATTTTAACATTTTAACAGGATTGTCTTAATTGCTGTCTTAAGAATATTCCCTTGCAAAGTGGTCAAGATGGTATGGTAAGAACAGCTCACAGAAATTAACAACTGAATAGAAATTAACAACTAATTTTTTTCTTAAAAGGAGGGAAAAACAGACATTTATAAAATTGTAGGAAGGAAAAAAAAAATCTGACATATAGCAACTCTAATTTGAAAAGTTCTTTAAAAAATGTTTGATAACCTGGCCCTCCCTAGTGGGTTAAGCAAGCACTATGAGGCAAATCACAGCCTAGGGCCAGAGGGTTGACCCACATAGTGCAGCAGACCTCTCCTGCCGTGCCCACTGCTCCCCTCAGCAATGTGTTTCATCCCATCTGCCTGTTCTGTTCCCTGCTCTGTCTTTGGTGAATCCTCTCACCTTCTGCACTTCTGGTCTATACCCCAGTTCTTGTATGCATAAATAAATAAATAAAAAGTTTCGTAACCCACTTTTCTATTGAATTAAATTTTTGTTTTAGTTAATATACTTGTTTTTATGTAATTGTTCTTTCATCAATATTAGCAAAATAGTTACAATTATAGTTATTATTATTGGAAGATAGAACCACTGTCCACGTGACTTTTTTTTCTTCTTTTTTTAATGGTGTGACTTGTGTCATTAGTACAGGTATTAAGTTAGTTTCTCATTGTGTTCCATTAAGTTTTTATTTTGTCTTTCAGTTTCCATTCTTTTCCTCAGTTTCACATTCATTCTGTTCTGTCTTTGGTAGAATTCAAGTGTTTTTTTCTTTGAAGAATTACTCCTTTGACAGAGGATTTAATACTGAATGTAATGAAAAAGAATTGTATTAATACATTTTGCATTCTGATTTTTGCCTTTGGATGTAGTCTTCGAGCAGATAATCTTGTTTCTTTGTTTACTTGGAATTACTATTACAAAAAATGATATTTGTTTAAAATAATTTAAAGAAACTGTGACATTTAGTTAATGCAGACATTTAAGTTTTACAGTTTTCTGTGAGACTTAGTCAACTTTGAATATTTTGTTTTTCAGTATCATAACTTTTTATGTGTGTCTGGTGAGTTGTCTTAGATGTAGTTTTTTATTTCCTTTCTGATGTTTAGTATGACACTTTCATTATGTTTGAGAAAAGTTAACCAGGGAGATTCACCTGACCTCAGTAGATCTTTGACTTGATCAGAGTAAAAGTTTCATCTGTTTTAAATAATTTCATGACTTGCACCTTTATGAAACTTAACATTTGGAGTAAAGTAAGTTTTTATAAGTGGTTTGTAACATTATTTACTATTTAGATGATGAAAAGGTAACTATAAGTGCTCAGAGTCTCATTTTCTTTTAAGTGGAGGGACGGAGTTTGGAATCAAGGCAGTCTGAGTACTGAGCTTGCTCTGGTTTACTATCAGTATCATAAAATGAATTTCTAAATTATGTGTCTCTATGTCAGAGCTCTCCTTTTGAAAAGCATTGTGAGGAATTTTTTTGTGTCTGTGTGACACAATGAAAAGTAATAGAATTTTGAATCAGAAATTCTAGGTGTTTTTGGAGGTTTGCTCTCACTAGTATGACCTTCAGAAGGTTTTACAAATTTGTGGGCAACAGTTTTTTTCCCCACATATAAAATTGAATACTTTAAAATATCTATCTGTTCTTCTTGCTATACAGGTATGTTATGACATCCAAATGAGAATAAGTACTCTGCAGATCATAAAGTACTTTAGAATTAATGGGTGTTACAATTATTACAGGACATTATTTCATTTCAACTGTTACAGAAACCACCCAGTTAATTAACAGTGAGAAAATCTGTATAGAAGCACGTCCTTTACTAAAAATAAAAATAGTATTACAGTTTTCTGTTAAGACTCAAAAATTCAATATTAATAGATACACGAATTTAGCCACTTTAAGTTCAGCTGTTGAATAAGGTATTTTTCAGTTCTTAAATTATTTTAACAGCCTAGGGATTTAATTCCTCGTTCTCTTGTCTGGTGTCTCTCTGTCTGCCCCCTCCTCCTAAAGAGGTGATATATTGATTAGGTACAACCAGCTAGGAAACCTGCTTAGAATTGCTTTGCTTGGTTATTCTATACAGTCCTGTTGTCCAGTCATTAGTGTTCCGTGATGGTTTAACTACAATTTAATCCCTCCCACTACTTTATAGAAACTCAATTGTGGGGCATTTTAGCATTAGCCTAAACAATGGTTTTGAATATGTTAAGCTCTTAACAATTAAGGAGCAAGTCTGGGGCACTGAATAATGTGGAATGATGCAATTGAACCTGACAGCTTTAACAGTCAGCCTACTCATGGGACCTGAAAGTTGTTCACACTTGGTTTCATCTCTCATCACATGCTGGGTATTAAAGCTTTACTGGTGGTAAGTTACACAGAAATGGAGTCTGTTATAAGAATACGTTTCATAATGCAAAGTTTGAGTTAAATCAGAGAACATAACGAAACCTTACATTGTTCTTTAATTTTTCCTGGAAATTTTTCTAGTCAAAAAAAGATTTTGTAAATTTCAAAATACATAAATTATCATTAAATTGTTTGAAGTCTTACATTGTATTTGCAGTATCTTTATGTTATTGAAGAATGTGTAGATCAAAATTTTTCATGAGACATGCCATTTAATTTTTCTTAGGGAAATAATAATCTGATTTTTGTCATAGAGCCAGATGATTAGAATATAATTAGTGAATTATATTCTCTAATGAAGTTAATGGGTAAGATGGAAGCCATAATAACTTGTGGGGAAAAAATTTAAATAAGCTCTATTGGAGTGCTTACCATATTCCCAACATTCTTCTAAGCACTTTACATATATTACTCATTTAGTTCTCATAATATTCTTATGAATGTAGGTACTATTATTATCTCCATATTTTCAGATGAAAATTGAAGACAGTTTTTTGTCTTCATATGTACGTATGAAGTAGGAATTTAAAAAAATAACACTCAATTTAATGAGTCTGACAAGAGTTTGGAAGAATATATTTTGTGTCAGGGTTGAAAAGATTGGAAAAACTGAGTTTATTTGAGTCGTTTGACTTTTAATATATCATTGACAGATTAGCTGTGCATTTAAAAAATGCTTGGTATTACATCTCCCTTTATGATTGAAGTATAAAGTTTCATCTTCATCTTTAGGTGAACGTATTGCTATGACACTTCCAAATGTGAAAATTTTATAGGTATTACTATGTCAAACCTAAGGTGTTTTTTGTTTTAATTCCTTTATTATTCTGCCTTTATCTACATTAAGGAGGAAGAAAATTATGAAAACTAAATCACTTTTAAGTCTGATATTCAGTAGATTTAACATGAGCCACCCTCACTCCCCACCCCAGTCCCTTAACTTCTTTAGAATGAACTGAGAGCCTAGGAATTGGGTATGGTTACTTTACAACTAGAGCTCATTTAAAACTTCTTTGTGTCACCAGACACATGAAGTATAAAGAGGCGAACTACTCTTAATGTGGGAAATTGCAAGCTGAAATATAATTTTAATGTTGTTAATATTTCAATGTGGTATGTCAGTATACTTAGAAAACAACATTTCTTTAATTTGTTTTGAGTTGGAATACTGCCTTGGTAGAAATTTTTGTATCTTAAAAAGATAAATCTAGAAGATGTTAAGATGTTTAACATAATCAATTAGTCTGAATTTGCTAAGGGCATGCTTTGGTTCAGGCACACAAAACATACAATTACTCAGATATATTATCATGGATACACACATGGTAGATTCCAGGGTATCTTCACTCAGCCTTGTGTTACAAGTCATTGGATATCTGTGCACAATCCTTAAAAGAGCAAGACAAAATGGAAATGTCTTTGGGTTAGATAGTTACCTCTCTCCAAAATGCCAGTCTTTTTGTTAGACTTCTGAAGCAGTGATTTGCTTTCAGTGTACCTTTTAAAATCTATCTCTAACCTTGTTCTAGATTTCTTTTATATAAAAACTTTCAGTGCCCTTTATTCTTCATAACCACTGTTTCTTAGGTTCACATGAACTTCCTTCCATCCCCTGAATGTTTTCACTTGGTTTTTTTTTTTTTTTTAAGATTTATTTATTTATGCATACAAGAGCTGGGGTACAGGCCAGAGTCGCTGGAGGTGAGAGGATTCACCAGACATAGTGGGGAGCAGAACAGGCAGACTGACCGAAACACACTGCCGAGGGCAGCAGCTGGTGAGGCAGGAGAGGTCTGCTACACCATGTGGGTTCCCTCCCTGGCTGGAGGCAGGGATCGAACTTGTGCTACAGTGGGTGCAGTCTGCTTCATAGTGTGTTGCTTAATCCGCTGCGCCACCAGGGAGGCCCTGTTTTCACTTGCTAACAACCAAGGTTTTTATGTGAATTAATTGCCAGACATCATGTGTGTGCTCTCTTCTACAAGAGATTTTCTTTATCTACTCTCTTATCCTTCTTGTCTAGTAAGTTAAAGGATCTATTCACTAAAATATAGGGTTTCTTGACCTTTAGTTGCTAACAGTTATCTGAATTTCCTAACATTAGCCATTCTAAATATCACTTCAGAAGTATTAACTAAGCAATGACAGACATTTGTGGATCTTTGATAACTCGGGTTACTCTCTTGAAATGATGTTAATAAATTGAATTATAACATACAGTGATTTAGATGTTTTAATACACCATAAAAATCTCACCTGGTAAAATTAATCACTTATTTTTAACCTCTTGAAAATTTTTGTTTAGTAAATGCAGTAATTTTTTTAAAGCTGACAACTACCAAATAATTTTATCCTTTCAGAAAAATGGGAAATTAGGTTAAGAATATATTCCTATTTTAGTCTGTTATTACTAATTTTACCTTTTTTTTTTAGGTTTTAAAGATTTATTTATGCATACAAGAAGTGGGGTACAGGCCAGAGGTGTGGGGGTGAGAGGATTCACCAGAGATAGTGGGGAACAGAATAGGCAGATTGAAATACACCTCTGAGTGGAGCAGGGGACAAGGGAGGAGAGGTCTCCTGCCCGCTTAACCCCTTGTGCCACCAAGGAGACCCTTAATTTTACTTCTGCCTGCCATCTTTATAAAGTATATGCTTTCTGGCTTTGGAATTGCACTGAAAAAAAAAAATTTATCTTCTCATTGATTATTGTCTTTATGCAGGTAAGTTCTTATGCTGTGTTACTTTGCACTTCATCTTTTAGTATTCAGTCTCAAAATGTATGATAAGTAAGATAAATTGTAAACTATAGAAGCTTAAAGAGTGTAAAACTTTTGACAGAGAAGAAACTTTTCTGGGGAAAATGAGTATTTTTTTCCTTTATTTTTTAGAGATTTTTTTTTTTAGAGATTTATTTATTTATGCATACAAGCATTGGGTACAGGCCAGAGGTGTGGGGGGGGGTGAGAGGATTCACCACAGAGAGCCGGGAGCAGAACAAGCAGATCAACAGAAGTACACTGCTGAGGGGAGCAGCGGGCACAGCAGGAGAGGTCTGCTGCACCATGTGGGTCCCCTCCCTGGCCAGCAGCAGGGATCAAGCTCGTGTTGCAGTGGCTGTGGTTTGCTTAATAGTGCGTTATTTAACCCACTGAGCCACCAGGGAGGCCCTTTTTTTAGAGATTTTATTTATGCACATAAGAGCTGGCCAGAGGCATGCGGGGTGGGGTTGGTGGTGAGAGGATTCACCAGAGACAGAGTGGGGAGCAGAATAGGCAGATGGAATGAAACACACTGCTGAGGGGAGTAGAGGGCCACACAGGAGAGCTCTTCTGTGCTATGTGGGTCCCCTCCCAGGCTGGGGATCAAACTTGCTCAGCAGTGGCTGTGGAAGCCCCACAGTGCTGCTCTCAACCCCTTGCGCTACAAGGGAGACCCAGAGTATATTTCTAACTCAAGTCTTTTGCTGCTTATCAAAATACTAAGGTAGCTCTTAAAAACTGACAGTTAAAACTTAAAAAAAAAAAAGAGAGACTGGTTGGGAATAATAATAGTTATGATTCAGCCAGTGCACGGAAAAGGACAGTGAAAACACTTAAGAATGTTGCCTTGCTTTGCAAATGCTAGGGCATCTAGATGTTCATGTTCTTTCAGAACCACCCCTTCATCAATCTGTAACATACTCTTGCTCATGTTTTTCTCTTTCCTCTATTACTGTCAGCTCTTACTTTATGCTACCAACAGAAGGTCTCAACATTACTGTTTCTTTCTCTTTCTCGTTAATTTTCCACTCTAATAAGTTATCTATGTAGTTGACCCTTTTAGAACTTTGTCTAGAATAAGTAAATTAGCTCTGTCCAGGGCATTTATAATTACCTAGATTTAGCACGTGGAACTTTATAACATCTGGTTTTTCTGTATGACCGGATTTGTCTTACTCTTACTTTAAGGGTAGCCAAGATTCTCTAGTAGTTGACTTCTGGAGAGGTAAAACAATATTATTCTATTTCTGTTACTAATTGTATATTTTATGTTTCCTATACCTATCTTTAATAAGAGGGAAAATGAAACTCAGATACTGACAGATTAGGCATTAAAGTCTGAGCTGTAAAGTATATACAATTTGAAACTTGGAAATCAAGGATAGGATTTTGCATCAGGAAGATGATTTCTGTGAATTACAAGGTTGAATTTTCATGTTTAGTAAGTTGGCTAAAGGCCAAATACAATGTCAGGCTATGAGTCTTTCCAGAAACATTTTATTCTCTGTAATATTTTGCTTGTTATAACTACTGTGTCATCTTGGTTTCCTGTGTGCAGACACATGTCGTAATGTCCCATGTCTTTGGTACTGCTGTTACTCAGCTTCTTTATATTAGAAAGCTATAATTCTTTGAAATTATTTTCTAGAATTTTGTTCTGAAATAACTTACACATGGCTTTCTTTTTATTAAAGCATAAGTTTGACTTCATTCACCAAAAAAGTCTACTATGAAAATTGTGGTTTTGTTAAATCTGAAAAGTATTTCAGGTTAGTAAGAGTCTTCTGTGAGGAACAGTCTTTTACATACAATAGATTTTGTTTCAAAATGCCACATTTTAAGGTTATAATATTCTTGGAAAGTGAGAAAGTATTCACATCAAAGAAGGATTTTTATTACATTGGATTATGCAAGATTTTGGACAGACTCCTTAACTTCATCTGTTCAAGGGTTCATTTTTGCTTGTTTGGCACAAGTCCCAGTAGAGGCCTTCAGAATTGTGGTTAGCAACATGAATGAATTACAAACTTTGGACCAGTTCTTCAGTTAGTACAACTGGCATCCTGCCAAAAAGACAGTTCTATATATGGGGTCAGGGCAAAGCCGTGATTCGTTGAGCTCTGCGTTGTATAGAAAACATACTTGTGATGCCTGTTTGCTTTCTTTTAAAATCAAAACAAAGCAGAAAAAGCAGCAGGCTTCCATGTCTATCAAAATAGGAAATAACAAAATAGTGTGCAGGTTTTACTGATGACAGAGTGCAGCAAGCCATCAAAATATGGCCACTGTATACTTAAAATACTAGAGGTTGAACCTTTTGACCTCCTTGGCCAACCTGTGATGTAAGAGACTAAAACATTTCTTAGACATTTGTTGTCTACCTGTCTATACTATGTAAATGGTCTAATAAGATTAAATAGTCATATGTTCACATTGTTACTGTAATGCTAGGTTTTGGCATTGACTAAATACTTTGAAATTAAAGCAGAAATAGTTCACTTTGACTATGCCATTCTCCCTTTTTAAGGAAAAATTGGAGCTGTGTAACCTTAAATATTAAATGTTGGAATAGTATAGAATGAAATTTGTTCTTCAGAAAGCCAGCAAATTTTGCATATATTTTTAGTTTGGAGAAAATAGTTACTAGGCCTGTTAGGAAGAAAAATACTAAGTATAACTCATTTATCTTTGTAATTCTTTTTATTTAGGCAAATACCCTATCTGGAACTTCTCTTAGTCAGGCACCATCTCATATGTATGGCAATAGATTAAATCCAAATTCATCAATGGCAGCTCTTATAGCTCAGTCTGAGAACAATCAAACAGGTAAGTTTTCAAGAATTTTTAAACAATCAAACTCTATTTCTTTCCTTCAGTGTTACATTTCCCCCCATTGGCTCATTTTATTTGAAATGTCTAGAGGTGCAGTTAATACAAGACTTTATTATTATTTTTTTAACCAAAGTATCACAGTTGGAAGTAAATAGTATGCTGTGCTACTAAACAGTGATGTGCTTTTTTTTTTTTAACTGTCTGAAATGTAAATGTTTAAGCAAAGCCATCAGCAGGCAGGAATGCAGCAATGTCTCCTGTGACTTTTGTGATTGATGTGTTCAGTTCTCAGTTCTATGCAGTAACATAACACTGGGCTTTCTGTGAATAGCCTAAACCTTTATTTGCATAATTCATGAAATTGCATTACACAAACTTCGTTTTTAAAAATCCTGTTAGAGAATTTCTACAGTGTTTAGTAATCCTGTGAATTTTTACCAGTTGACATTTTGTAGCATTTGCCTCTTCTGTTTTAATGAGCCACTGGATTTGCTTGTTTCATTCCATCCTTACAGATTTGTTGACATGTCCAAGTAGTCCTGCCTGTTTGGGGGAAGGGAATGGGTTTAACAGTTCACCAAGAATGGATCAGTCATGTCTTTACCCTTTCAGGGTCAAAGGTTACCTGATTCAGAATAAGGGGAGAACAACCTTGAAAGAGGCCAGTTAGAGTAATTTATCAGGAAATAACTGTAGGGGGAAATACCAGTTATGTTTCAGGCAGAGCTGTTTGAAATATTTCTAAGAGTTTAAATTTTTTTTTAAATACAGAATTCTGTATTCCTAACTTGTTTTTGTCAATATGTGTATTTGTGTTGTATAACTATTCTTGGTCAGAGGATCCACATAGTCTATACAATTTTACTCTTGGCATATGATTCTATGTAATATATTATCTACTTTATGACTTGTCTTGGGATGCAAAGTGTTAAAAAAAATACAAAGCATAAGGATTTGCTGTGATAAGCATACAGATTAGCTGTCCACAGCTGTGATTCATTACTTTAACCGTAGAAATTAAAAGTGGCTGAGGGGAGGGTACTGCAAATGCAAACCACGCTTCTGTGCTGTAAAATTGAAAGGAATGAAAGAACAGAACATAATCCATGGTCTTCTACACCCACAAAAACGTGTAGGGACAATGCCTTACATGCCACAGTTCAGCAATTCTAAACTAGCAACATAGTAACTGCAGAGATAGTGGTAAAGATTTATGTATGTTTTAGGAAAAATCAGGGTGAGAGCTTTAGGCTTCTTACCTAGTGAGAGTTTATCAGCTATGAAATATTTACACTACAGATCAAGATCTTGGAGACAATAGCCGCAGCCTTGTTGGTAGAGGAAGCTCACCCCGGGGAAGTCTCTCACCAAGGTAAGTATTATTTACATTATAAAGTATAGGCAAAAGAAATATTCTGAGATTTGGAAACTTCTTTATCTCATATCAGCAGAGTATACTTTTTTGAGACTATGAAAGGAAGCATTCTGTTGATAAGCATATCTGGACAGTCAAGAAGAATGACACTAAATTAATTTGAATGCTAACTAAAACATGCATTTCTAAACTTTTAAAGATACTTCTTAGATTTCCAGTCAATTTTAGTGTTTTTTTGCTTATTATATATTTGCCTGAAAAATACTATTTTTTAAAGATTTATTTGTTTATGCATACAAGAACTGGGATACAGGCCAGAGGTGCAGGGGGCGGGCAAGTGGGGCAGAGACTAGAGGCAGAGTGGGGAACAGAACAGGTCTACCTACCGAAACACACTGTTAAGGAGAGGAAGTGGGTGAGACAGGAGAGATCTGCTGCACCATGTAGATATCTATGTAGATCAACTCCTTGGCTAGCAATCTAACTTGTGCTACAGTGGCTGCAGACAGCCCCGTAGTGTTGACTTAACCCCTTGCGCCACCAGGGAGGCTCCTGCCTGATAGTACTATTAATGTAATATTGTGGGTAATAATATTTGAGCAAATACAGTTTTTAAATCTCTTAAATTTATGGACTCAAGACTTTCAAATTATGGTTTCAGTTTTAGCTCCCTTGTGGGCAATGCACTTAACCCTTTAGTCTTTAATTTTTTTTTTAAAGATTTATTTATTTATGCATACAAGCACTGGGGTACAGGCCAGAGGTATGTGTGGGGGGTGAGAGGATTCACCACAGAGAGCAGGGAGCAGAACAGGC
>JAGFMF010011694.1:409235-422408 GCA_019455555.1 Galemys pyrenaicus | reverse complement strand
CCCCTCCCTGGCCGGCAGCAGGGATCGAACTTGTGCTGCAGTGGCTGTGGTTTGCTTCATAGTGCGTTGCTTAACCCACTGCGCCACCAGGGAGGCCCTTAGTCAGAAACTTTTAACTCAGCTATGCTGAAAAGATTGATTTTCCTTGAGCACAGGTCTTCTGTTCTCACTTGCAAGGATGTTAGTAGAAAACATTGTCACAGTTTATGAAACACATTGAAACTTTACACTATGGCTCTCTCATTACTTTTATTCCACTGTCAACTTCTATACCTTCTTCCAGTTTGCTTTCTCTTTGTTCTCTAATTTTGTAAACTGATTCAGGCATGGTATCAAACTGTATAAAAATGCAAGACCAGAAGAAAAGGTAGCCCATTCTACTATGGCAAGTTAAAATTTTTCCCACTATAGTGATTAAAAGTTTTTAAAAATTTAGGGCCCGCCCGTGGCGCAGTGGATTAAGCAACGCACTACGAGGCAAACAGCAGCCACTGCAGCACGAGTTTGATCCCTGCCGCCGGCCAGGGAGGGGACCCATATGGCGCAGCAGACCTCTCCTGCCTCCCCCGCTGCTCCCCTCAGCAGTGTGTTTCTGTCAATCTGCCTGTTCTGCATCCTGCTCTGTCTGGTGGATTCTCTCACCACCCCCACACCTCTGGCCTGTACCCCAGTGCTTGTATGCATAAATAAATAAATCTTTAAAAAAAAAAGTTTTTAAAAATTTAGATATTTTACGTAATGACTACCTCAAAATCAGTGTTGCTGATTTGGGAATTTCCTTTAAAGAACATCTTTATCATCAGTGAGAATAGTCCAATAACTTCTAATTCTGCTATTTTTTAGTAGAACATCTAGTAGTGCCTTTTTTCTATATAATTCTTGTGTGAACTGAAAGTAGTGTTGTTGTTTTTCTTTTTTTTTTTTTTTAAAAGATTTATTTATTTATGCATACAAGAACTGGAGTATAGGCCAGAGGTGTGGGGGCAGTGAGAGGATTCACCAGAGACAGAGCCGGGAGCAGAACAGGCAGATCTACTGAAACACACTGATGAGGGCAGCAGCGGGCAAGGCAGGAGAGGTCTGCCACGCCATGTGGGTCACTTCCTTGGCCGGCAGCAGGGATCGAACTTGTGCTGCAGTGACTGCGGTCTGCATCATAGTGCATTGCTTAACCCACTGCACCACCAGGAAGGCCCAGTGTTGTTTTTCTTAATTGAACTCTGAAGAAAATAAAATACTCTTCCTTTTGAGACTAAGAATATGAAGTATGTAATAACATCATCTGACTGATCTATAATTTTACACTGTTATTACCTCTTTTACTTTTTTTTTCCCAAAAAGAAAGTTAATGGATTTTTTCCTCATGTTTCGTGGAGAAAACATTTCTGTTTTTCCTTTTTAAACTTAAAAATCATATAGGCTACCCAGAAGCTATTCAAGATCCTAACTGGTGTTTTGCCTAGTATATTTCTTTGTTTTTCACTAACTAATGGAGTTTAACAATAAATGGTAGTCGTTATTTTTAGCATATATTTCAAAGTTTATGTTACCCTTAGAAAATTAGCCTGAGATGTAGTAGTCTAAATTATCCTGGTATAATATACTATTTGGAGAGGGGTACTCAACTGTATGTAGCACATGATGTTTACATATGGATGAAAAAAATCATTTGTTTAGCTTCTTACTGAAAGAGATTTGTGCAAAAAGAAGAGTAAGAGTGGACCTCCCTGGTGGTGCAGTGGGTAGAGCTCAATGCTGTGGGGCTTCCACAGCACAGCAATGCAAATTTGATCCCTGACCAGGTAGGGGACCAACATGGCACAGCAGGCCTCTCCTGCTTCGCCCACTGCTCCCCTCAGCATTGTATTTCAGTCCATTTACCTGTTTTGCTCCCCACTCTGTCCCTGATGAATCCTCTCGCCTCCTGCGCCATAAATTAATAAAATAAAAGATTTTATTTATTTATGTTAATTGTGCATACAAGAGCTGGGGTACAGGCCAGTAGTAAAGGGTGAGAGGAATCACCAGAGACAGAGCAGGGAGCAGAACAGGCAGATTGACTGAAGTACACTGCTGAGGGGAACAGCAGGCGAAGCAGGAGAGGTCTGCTGTGCCATGTGGGTCCCCTCCCTGGCCGGGGATCAAACTCATGCTGCTATGCAGCAGATGCTTCACATGCAGCACTCAACCCGCTGCGCCACCAGGGAGACCCCAATAAATAAAATCTTTAGAAAAAAAAAGAAGAGTAAGAGTGGAACAACATTAGTGAGTTGTTAGAAGACATGAGTTGTAGCCCCAGCTCTGTCATTTACCAGCAATGTTTCTTTAGACAAGTCACTGAAGCCACATCTTGTTTCCTCATGTAGGAATGGAGCCAATAGGAAGGTCTTGACTTCTCACTAGGTTATGGGGAGACAATTATGGAAACACTTTGGCACTCTAAAGCTCTTTTCTGATGTGTTAAGTTGGTATGGGTGCTGCAGGCCACAATTGGCTACATTTACTAATTGAAAACAAAAAGTAGATGAACGAATGCTGTGTCTGTTCATCTTCATGTGCAGTATTTGGCTTGAAAGTTGATGGAATCATTGTCTTTTGTATGACAGATCTAAGACAGTTTAGAAATATTTGTGTTAAGAGCTAAATAAAAATTGGTTTGGTCTTTTTCATTTTCCTTAGTGCTGAAAATATTACAAAGTTAAGTATTTTTTTAATTTATTAGAAAAAGGCTCCTTTAAAATTGAAAATTTTGTTTTATTGCATTTGAGACTTTGCTAACTGCAAATTAAAATGCCTTCTACATTAACATGACTGTGCAGTGTTATTCTGATACATTTTATATTAAAATAGAATGGTGGAACTCTTCTGGCTAATTATTATTTTTCCCTCTTCAAAAAATGATTTATTTATTTATGCATATAAGAGCTGGGTTGCAGGGCAGAGGTAGAGGGTGGGCAGTGAGAGGATTCACCACAGAGTGGGGAGCAGAACACGCAGATCCACTGAAATACACTGCTGAGGGGAGCAGCAGGTGAGACAGGCGACGTCTGCTGTGCCATGGTGTGTTAGCTTCCTGGCTTGGGATTGAACTCATGCTGTAGTGGCTGCTGATAGCTTCATACTGCTGAGACTTAACCCCTTGTGCCACCAGAGAGGCCCCCTGGCTAATTATTTTAAAATCTTTCTAATCCTATTTTCCCCCTTCTGTCTTACAAAGCTATATATATCAAGTTCTTTTATGTTCTATTTCAAAGAATATTGGTTATATGTTTTTTATTTTTAATTATCAAGTATCACCATCTATTTCTTTTGTTTTATTTACTATTTGTGGAGGAAAAATGATAATTACTAAATTTTAGGGTGAATTACAGTTTTATCCTTCCTTCAAAATAGGCAGACTGGTGTATGAAAATTTATGCAGAAAAAGGGTCAACATGAAGTGAAGATCATTGCATGAGCTCTAAAAGGGTTCTCCTTCTGTTTAACCTGAGAATTAATGTCTTCAACAGATCCCCTGTAAGCAGCTTACAAATTCGCTATGATCAACCAGGCAACAACAGTCTGGAAAATCTGCCTCCAGTAGCAGCCAGTATCGAACAGCTTTTAGAGAGACAGTGGAGTGAAGGACAACAATTTTTATTAGAACAGGGTACGCCTAGTGACAGTAAGTATTCTTCTTCTATCTTTAAAGAAGCATGGGTGGGTGGGTGGGTGGATAGATGGATGGATTGATGGCCGGGACAGATGCAAAAAATCACTTCATCAAGAATAGCGTTGAAATTATGGGCTATGTTTAATTTCATGAGAAAGGATAATATAATGATTTAATAGAACAAATTCTATGGTTTTACTGCTTGAGCTTGAATTCTGTCTTTACCTGTCTTAACAAATTTCTTACTACTGATTTCCTTTAGTTTCCCGCTTCTGAAATTGGGAATGTGAATGTACCTGTATCATAGTGTTATTTGGAGAATAAAAGATGTAAAGAATATTGTCTGACTCATAGAAAGCACTCATCTGTTTGCTGACATTGGCTAGTTTGTTTATCCTGTTTTGTTCTTAATTTTTTTTTTTGTTTTACCAAAATACACAAGTTATGTCTTCTCATAGCTTAATTATTTGAAGAAAACTGGCTTATTTGAATTAAATCATTATTAAAATTTAATGTGGCCAAATATAGTATTCATTTTATAATTTGTATGAAAAAGAAGAATTAATTGTATATAATTTGGTATGTATTATGTGTTATTAAATAATTACAACATTCACACATATATATTTAGTATCTCTACAATTTTAAGAGTTAGGGAGGACCATGAAGGAAAAGCTCTGAAACATCAAAGTTACTTCAGGGGTTAATTAGCTGGAGAGGTGGCCTGATATCAAGAGAATATATTTATTTTGGGGAGAAAAGTAGGGGGGGGGTGTATTTCTTTTTGTTTTTTTAACATTTTAGAGTATAAAATTTTACTGCTTTATTTTATTAAAACAAAAACAGGAGAAAACATTTTACTTATTGTTAGTAAACAAGTGTCATAAATTGGTATTTTTATGAATGGTGCTCTGACAAAAACTAATTGTGAGGAAATCATGCTGGGATAATCCTTTAAACATGATAGCTGGAGGACAGGTTTAACTTAGTCTTACTGCATCTCATTTGATTTTCTTTGTGGGATCTTGAAGAGGAGGGATAAGTTAAATCCTCGTCCAATGACCATATGTGTCTATACCAGTAGAGTTGTGTCTTTTGAAGGCCCTGAGGGCATGTTAAACAAATACAGCTTTTTAATACATAGAACTTTTAAAGTGTCCATCATGGTGGCATAGCAGCAGCACTTTGTGTTGTCAGTGGGGAGGTACAAGTTGTGGAAGGAATTTGAACAGTGTTTGAAGTGATGAGGCAGGACAGAAACTAAGTCTGATTACAGATGATGTGCCTTCTCTGGGAGTTGGGAGTAGGAGCTGTGGTGCACACATACTGCTCCCTGCTGGGGAATATTTGGATCAGCATGTGGAGCAGAAGGACTTGGAGATTTCTTTCTCAGCTTAACCATATAGCAAAGAAAACTGTATGCTGTTTATTGTGGTGAAAGGTATTGGTGCAGCCTTTTCCAATTTTGAATATGATTTTAATGAAAAGTCACAGCATACATTTGAATTGTTAATGAGGCTTTTATTTTATGAAAGCAAAATGTTTCCATTTTTCTTTGAAAACAGAAGTTACCTGAACCAGATGGGTGTTTTTGTTTTGTTTTTCATTTTTTTGGGGGGGGGGGTGAAATATGGCAACAGAGTTTCTAGAAGATAAATGCAGGACCCTTTATGCTTTCTATATTTTATATGTGTACAAATATACTATGATATATATATATCTATGTAAGTTTAGGAATAACGTAGTTGTTTAGGAATGCTTTACACAATTTCTGCTTTTCTATTTCAACTTATTTAAGTTTTTGACACTTACGCCAGTAAAATACTGTGTCCTGTTTGTGAATTTCTCTTTATTAAAAATCATCCCAAATGTTTGCTAGTTTTAGGAATGCTTAAGTCATTACACCAACTTCAAGTTGAAAATCGAAGACTAGAGGAACAGATTAAAAATTTGACTGCCAAAAAGGAACGCCTTCAGTTACTAAATGCACAGCTTTCAGTGCCTTTTCCAACAATAACAACAAATCCTAGTCCGTCTCATCAAATGCACTCATTTTCAGCACAGACGGGTAAGTTTGAAAATACTAAGTATCTAAAGAAAGTAGGTTAGACTTGGAATATTTTTTTCACAGTAAGTGGATAACAATGGTCATCTGTTATACAAAGACACGGAAAACAGAATGATGTTATTTTTGAAGAGAATTCTCTTATATGGTCAACTTGAATTTGCTTTAGCATATTTAGTATATAATTTAATGATAAAGTTTATTTAAATGTATGATGATGTCTTTATTGAGTTAAAGCCATCATGTTCCATTGAGATACAGATTTTCCTATTTCAGCTGGCCATAGAAATAGCAAAACTTAGTATTATTTGTTTTTTAATGTAGGCTTCAAGATAAACTTTATATGAACCATTAACTTTACACAGTGTGATTCAACAGGGTAAAAAGGTTTCTTTTTGTCTTTTATTATTCTAGCTCCTACTACTGATTCCTTGAATAGCAGTAAGAGCCCTCATCTAGGAAACAGCTTTTTACCTGATAATTCTCTCCCTGTGTTAAATCAGGTAATCTTGGTGTGGTTAGCTTCATTTTGTGTTTTTTTTATTAAAAGTAGTACATACCACATTAAATGGTTTAAATTTATTTTAAACAGTTTTCCTGTGTTTTTTGCAACTTAAGTTTCTATTCTTTTTTACCTTAGGACTTAACCTCTAGTGGACAAAGCACCAGCAGCTCATCAGCTCTTTCTACTCCACCTCCTGCTGGGCAGAGTCCAGCTCAGCAGGGCTCAGGCATTAGTGGAGTTCAGCAGGTCAATGGTGTGACAGTGGGGGCATTGGCTAGTGGAATGCAGACTGTAACATCCACCATTCCTGCAGTGCCTGGAGTGGGTGGAATAATTGGAGCTTTGCCAGGTAACCAACTGGCAATTAATGGCATTGTAGGAGCTTTAAATGGGGTTATTCAGACTCCTGTCACAATATCCCAGAACCCTACCCCCCTCACCCACACAACAGTACCACCTAACGCAACACATCCAATGCCAGCCACACTGACTAACAGGTAAGAAACTTAAATATATTTTGGGGTTTTCAGTGCAGCATAATACCAGTGTATCCATGCTTTCACAACTGGGATTTTTAGTGTGTTCCTTGTAGGTGTACTCTAAGAAAATAAAATCACCAGATTTTTAAACTAAGTATATAATACTGAGAGCCATTTATTTTTGAAACTTAAGTAATTCATATTAAAACAAAAATCACTTTTAGTAACAAAGCTTTATATATATTCTGTGCTGAAATTTTCAATCTTGATATGTGATATCTATTTTTAACT
The DNA here is from genome assembly GCA_019455555.1 of Galemys pyrenaicus. Taxonomy (NCBI): domain Eukaryota; kingdom Metazoa; phylum Chordata; class Mammalia; order Eulipotyphla; family Talpidae; genus Galemys; species Galemys pyrenaicus. Next base: position 415,416 of record JAGFMF010011694.1, on the reverse strand, counting down.
GCTACTTTTTCTTACTCCCTTGTAAATTGCTTTCATGTATCATAAATTCTGAGGAAAAGTAATATTGTAATGAAGATTATAACATGAACAATGGTTTCTTAAAATTCAGCTATGTAATTTTGTTAACTTTGAGATTTTTATACAGATGAAGGTCAAATATTTATCCTGAATATCTGGGGAGTATCACTGTTTCATTGTACTGAAATTTCATTTGAATGTCTGTTCAAAATAAGGAGACTAAAGCCATGTTGTTATTAAACATTCTTTTGAGGAATAAATCAGTTTAACTGGATTTGCAGTGGATACTAGTAAACTGTTTCTTCTGGCTCTCTTTTCATTGGTGCTTATTAATTTTACTGACCTTTGGAATCATTAAAAAAAGGTTAGATGAAATCATTTAGTAGTATGTTTGTATTCTTTCTTTGTTTTAAATATACTACTTAGTGTGGGTTAAATTATCCTTGAGTCATTAAAAATAAATTATTACATATGCATGTTATAAATACATGCAAATTTCTATTACAAAAAAATAGCATTTGCTTGGTTTACAATAAAAAGGAAAAAAACAATATTTCTTGACAATGTGAATTCTTGTTTAGCTATACACATGCATGTGCCTGCACACACACGCACAGAAGAAACTTGTACATTATTGTTTTCGAAGCGTATTACTAAAAACTTATTTTGTTAACTTATTAAACATCAAATTGAAAAATTACTCATTTTACATTAAAGAAAACATTAAAGGTATGTAGTAGAAAGTAAGAATTTTAATCATTTTTCAGTGCCTCAGGACTAGGATTACTTTCTGACCAGCAAAGACAAATATTTCTTCATCAACAGCAGTTTCAGCAGTTGTTAAATTCTCAACAGCTCACACCAGTAAGTTATTACTTTTGATAATACTTATTTTTTTAGGAGCAAATGATCTAAACTATAATAGATACTCACTAAGGTTATAGATTGCCCACTTTCTGAAATAACATTATAGAATGCAAAAATACTTTGTATTGACATTTGGTGTACCTGTAATGACCTTGTATTGACTCATTAAAAATATTAGGACATGTGCTGTGGTGCTGTTGTAGATTCTGGTGATAATAGTGGTGAACAAGAATTAAGTCTGTTTTCAGAATGCAGCTTCATTTTGATAGGGGAGATGGACAATAAATTTGGTACTGGTAAGTACTGAGAAGAAAAATAAATTAGGCTAAAGGGAATAGAGAACAGCTTACTAAGGGCCATTTTTAGATATGATGGCCGAACCTCTTTGTGACTTTTGAATTCATACCTGTTGGAGCTTGACTTTTTGGCATGGGAGGATAGAGAGCACTTCTGTAGCAGAGGGAGCAGCAGTTGTAAAACACCTCAACTTGGCATGTGCTTATGTTTTGTAGACTAGAAAGAAGGCTGGCATGCAGGTTGAGGGAGACTAGTATAGAGGAGAGAAGGCAGACAGGTAGGTGTGGTCTTCTTTGGCAAGTATTTAGATTTATCAAAACATAGTGAAAAGCCATTGGAGATCTTTGTTTTAAACTTTTCTATTATGGAAATTTTCAAGTGTTACTATAAAAATAGAAAGTGTAGTATACTCATCACCTAGCTTTAATAATTTAAATCTTGTTTCATAATCCTCACTTTTTTTTTCAGGATTATTTTAAAGAGTTGACTGGAGCATTCTGAGCAGAATAGTAGATGATAATAATTTACATTTTTGAAAGATTACCTGCTGTATGGAGAATAATCTTGTGTGTATTGGGAGAGGATATAGTACAAAAGTAGAAATGGTAGCTGTTGGAATAGTACAGGTGTCTTAAAATTGGTGTCTTAAAATAGCATGCCATATTGGTGAAAATGTCTGGAATTGCATATTCTGAAGATAGAGCCAACAAGACTTATTTGTTGGACATTCGAGAAAAAGAAAAGAGCTCTAAACAATTGGATGTTGATCTTTACTGAGATATGAAAGAACAGGAGGAACAGCCTATTTTGGAGAGAATACAGGTATTTTGAGGTGTCTATTTTGATGTGATGTGTAATATATGGGCTAAACAGTTAAATGAATTTTAGAGCCCAGAGTTGGAGTTGGAAATACAGGTTTACAGTCATTGCTGCATATGTTTACATTCATGAGGTTCAGTGAGATTAGTAGGAAATGAAGATTGATGTCTCAGGACTGAGCTCTAGACAACCTGGAAGAGATTTACAGATCTTCCCAATTCATGGTGGGATTATGTCCTCATAGACCCAGTGTAAGCTGAAAATATTGTAAGTAGAAAATGCTGGCAACACAATAGACTATAGACTATCAGTTGTTTGCCCTTGTTGTGGTATGGCTGACTTGGGAGCTGTGGTTCACTGTCACTGCCCAGCATCACAAGACAGTGTCATACCAAATATTGGCAACCTGAGAAGAGATCCACTTTCATAGTATAGTTTCTACTGAATTCGTAATGTGTTTGCACTGTTGTAAAGTTGAAAAATCTTAAGTCAGGAACTGTCTGTAAAAAGGATATTGAAGCATGGGAGAGGGAAGTGAGTTAAGAAGAGAACAGAGTAGTATCCCAGGATCCAAATGCAGAAAATGTGTCATGAAAGGGAAGGACTCAGCTATGCAAAATGTTTCTAGTAGGACAAATACAAATTGATGATGAAATGTGACTGCCTAGAGGTTTCTTTGGGCAAATGAGGATTTTGGTGAGAAGTAAAAACCTCACTGAGTGGTTCAAATTGAGTGTAGGCAACTCAAGACATTTTACTGTTTAAAAAAAAAACAGTGGACAGTGAACAGAAGAGAGACATAGTTTAATGGAGTGGTTTCTATCAATTTTTAATATTACAACATGTGTGTAGATTGATGGGAAATGTCTGGGACAGGATAGAAAACCAGAGGACAAAGTTCTTAGAAAGGGAGAGGATTGGAGGACAATGTCCCCATTGTAATAGGCAGGTAGAGCATCTCTAGGTGAACTTTGTAATAGGGTGGGGGGTTGAAGAAACCTGCCTTTAATATTTCAAAAAAAAATTTTAACCTTAGAATTGTAAGAGTGAGCCAGGGGAGGTATAAGTCTTGGTAACCAGGTTGTAGGATTAAAAAAAAAAGTATGGAAGATATCTTGGAGAAGTTGAGAAAGAAGACAAATGTGAAATATGTGGCTGATTCAAGAGGTGGCACTAGATGATCCTCATAGCTATAAATTTAAAGTGAGATCGAGTTAGCGTGGTATTGTGACTTTTCTCCAGCTCCTTTTCCTTAGCATACGTCATTGAGTTGGACTGCTTGGAGATGCACTGTTTATTTAACTCAGAGTTTCAACCTTTGTTCATAATTTCTTTCTAAAATATACCTGTCTAATTTCTTGTTATAGTGAAAAAATATATTAAAAAAACTTATTTTGACTCTGGATCATCATTTTCACTGTTAGTGTTCTTATAGTATATAAAGGTAGAGTGTAAATTCTTAATTTTATCTTGTTTTCTTGTTTTACTTTATCTTAGTATGAAATATTAGATAACTCAATTTATTTGGCGTGCTTGTTAATCAAGATTTTACTCTGCTGTAATAGCATATACTAGAACATGATTACTTAAAGAATTTTAAACAAAAATTGTTGCTTGGAGACCATAAGGACTGAAGGGCTTTAAACGCTATGCTTATTTCATTTATAAGCATAGAACTTTACAGAGTCAAGAATTTTATAAGGCATATTGATTTCTTCCAAGAGAAATTTGCTTGACTCTGCTTCCTCCACCAACCACTACCCTCCTTCTCAGCGGACTTTCTCCTTCCAGATGGCCTTCGTATTGCTAAGTCTACTAGTCAGTTTTCTCTCTTCTTATGTAAACAGGCAAATCTGATACTTCCTTCCTCAACAGTTGCTTTTTTTAGAGTTCAGGATACCACATTATCCTGTTTTTCTTCCTACCTAAAGTGGTCATTCCTTTTTAACCTCTTTTACTGAGACCGTCTCTTCTCCATAGCCTCTTAACTTTAGAGTGCTCTAGAATTCAGTGATCTACAGTGGTACAGCTTTAAATACCATCTATGTGCAAATACTTAACATCTCCAACCCAGGCCTTTCTCTGGAATTTCAAACTCCTGTATTCAGCTGCTTACTCAGTATTCCACTTGGATATCTTACTAGACATTTCTAGCATAACATGTCTAAAACTGAAGTACTGATTTTTCAGAACAAACCTCCATATGTAGTTTTCCTGACCTCAACTGATAGCAACTCAATCCTTTTAGTTGCGTAAGCTAAAAACATTGCAGTTATCCTTTACTCTTCTCTTTGGTGCCTCACACTGAACCATTGGGAAATACTAAGTCATGTTGTATCACATCTGCCTAAACATTCTGCTCAAAACTTTACATTTTCTGTAGTAATTTAAGTAAAAGCCAAAGTGTGTGTTCATAGCTTACCCCTCTGAGGCCCACATACTTTTCTTTCCTCCTGCTTGCTTACTGTGTAACAGCCCTGTTGATTTCCTCGCTGTTCTTTCACACTGTGCATGCTCTTACATAGCCCCTTACATTAGCTGTTCCATCAGCATAGTACACCCTACCATATCCACATAGCAAATCTTTTTCCTTCTCTAAGTCTTTGTCCAAATGAGAACCTCCCAAACCCATCAATTTTAGATGACCTTATCCAGCCACAGTCTCCCCCTGACTCTTGGTAATGATTATATCCCAACATTCCTGTTTGTCACCCTTCAACCTCCATCCCCCACCAGAGTAGGCTACAGAGGGCAGGGATTTTTTTCCCACTAATATATTCAAGTACAAAATATGTGTCTTAACAACAGTACCGGGCACATAGTAAGCACTCAGAAAATGAATTACATACTTGCTGTAAAGAATAGTCTCATAACTATAATAAAAAAGCATTTTTTTCTTTTGGTATAAAAGAAAACATTCAGTGTTACTTTGAGTTTCCCAGAATTATAGGAAGGATTTCATCACATATTCCTTTCTGTCAAATACAGATAACTTATCACTTCTCTAAGTTGCTTTTCTTCTTTATTATCTTAGATAACCTAATTTGAATAGTGGTCTCCTCTATTTGCCCTTTGGAAAAAAATAAGTCAATGATGATTTTGACATTTTAAAGTTATTATCTAGTACAGGTTATTTTTTCCAGATGAGCTACTTGTTTTCTTTCTTAGTAGTATGAAAGTAACATAATATCTATTGTTAAAGTAAGAAAGAAAATAGGAAGGTCAGACTTTATAGACTGCTGAATCTGTGACTGGGAACTCATGTTTTCTCACATGTTTTTACCTAAGGAACAACATCAGGCCCTTCTATATCAGTTAATGCAACAGCATCACCACCAGCAACACCACCAACCTGAACTTCAGCAGCTGCAGATCCCTGGACCAACACAGATACCCATAAACAACCTGCTCGCAGGTACTCAGGCACCACCACTGCATCCAGCTACCACCAACCCATTCCTCACCATCCACGGTGATAGTACAAGTCAGAAAGTAACAGTAAGTATCTTTGTTATAGATAGTGAAATAATAAAAAGGCACTTTATTGATGTCAGAGATGATTCTTTCATTTATTTTAATAAATTATTCTCCAGGCAATTTCTTCTTAAAACCAGTTGTTCAGTAGCTGTGTGGTATATAGACACAGAGGACCTAAGCCAATTTATACATCCCCTAAGTATCAGTTTGAATTTGCGCATAAGTATTGACAGTCATAATTTTGTAATTGAACAGTTTTCACAAGGAAAGTATGTTTTAGTTATTGCAAATGGTGAGGGACAGTCCAGTCAAAAGACTGTAATTGGTACTTTCTGACAATATTTGTTTAATTATAGAACTGATTTAGATATTCCTATATTATTATTTTGTTCTGAGGTGCTAGGATAGAATTATGTTTATAATAATATTAATACATAAATTTTGGCTATCCAAATTATTCTACCAGATTATTTTTAAAAAGTAAGCCATAGGGCCTCCCTGATGGCGCAGTGGGTTAAGCAATGCACTATGAAGCAGATCGCAGCCACTGAAACACGAGCTCGATCCCTGCTGCCGGCCAGGGAGGGGACCCACATGGCATGGCGGACCTCTCCTGCTGTGCCCGCTGCTCCCCTCAGCAGTGTACTTCCGTTAATCTGCCTGTTCTGCTCCCCGCTCTCTGTGGTGAATCCTCTCACCCCCC
>JAGFMF010011694.1:382676-409108 GCA_019455555.1 Galemys pyrenaicus | reverse complement strand
CAGACCTCTCCTGCTGTGCCCGCTGCTCCCCTCAGCAGTGTACTTATGTTGATCTGCCTGTTCTGCTCCCTGCTCTCTGTGGTGAATCCTCTCACCCCCGCCCCCACACCTCTGGCCTGTACCCCAGCGCTTGTATGCATAAATAAATAAATCTTTAAAAAAAAAATAAATGCAGCTTACCCTTTCAAAATACAAGTTAAGAGAAATTAAAATTGAATACAGGAACAGTGTTAGATATATATGTGTGTGTATACCTATGTACACACACACATATATGTATGTAGTATCACATATTTTAAGGCTGTTTCTTTTTATTAATTTTCCCCTTCAATTAGGTCCACTTTACTGGAATATAAATGTTTCCCCTAAATTCCAGTTCAGGGTAGAACCCTGTTAGAGGAAGGCTATTGGGATGTAGAATGGAGACTGGACATCAGGAAAAGGAAGAAGGGAAAGAATGAGGTGGGAGACCTTGGCAAATAAAGTGTTAAAAGTCACAATGTTTGCTATTTCCCATTACTGTGAAAGCTTACTGTTTACTGTGCTTTTTTTGAGTCTTCAGAAACTTTTGTGTTTAGTAACAAAAATTAGTTCAAAATATAGGATTATTGTGTTTTGTTTTTCATTAACTCCTCAGTGCTTTTTGTTTTCCCCATTGTCTCTTGACTTCCTGATTTGTGAATACTTTCATTATAACAACTCTAGTTATCTTGCCAGTGTTTTGCTAATTCAAGAAATTTCAGTGATTCTATCTTAATGTAAAATTTTTATTAGGGGGCTCCCTGGTGGTATAGGGGTTAAGTCTCAGTGCCATCCTTGCTATAGCTTGAGTTTGATTCCAGCCAGGGAACTAACCCACATGGCGCAGCAGACCTCTCCTATCTCACTCATTGCTTCCCTCAGCAGTGTATTTCAGTAGATCTGTCTGTTCTGCTCCCCACTCTTATCTCTGGTGAATCTTCTCATCCCTGCCCCTAGTTCTGTGCAAAAATAAATTTTAAAAGAGTTAAAATTCTTATGTACCATTTTTTTCTCTTAAAATATTTTAAAATGAAAATTAGCCACAAGCTAATTTTTCCTGATTTACACAATATGAAATGTAATTTTAATGGAAATCCCACAATAATAATTAATATGAGATATACAGGATTAATGAAGTAATGAACAAAAGTAAGGCTGACAGTATTTATGAGTACCCTGCTATGTGCCAGCTGTCTTTGTTAGAGATAATGGTATATGTGGATTCAGTTTTTAAAATAGTAATAGGTTTATAAGTTCGTTTTTTCATGATTAGTAAAAATAACTCAAAGAACAGATAGCAAATATGGGGTCAGAAATCATGTCTCCCTTCATCCATTAAAAAAATTCATATTCAAGGGCCTTCCTGCTGATGCAGGGGTTCAAGTGTTAGCAGTTTCAAGCTAGTGTCAGCCTCTGTGGCATGAGTTCAATCACCAACCAGGGAGCTGACCCACATGGCGCAGCAGACCTCTCCTGTCTAGCCCACTGCTCCCCTCAGCAGTGATTTCAGTAGATCTGCCTGTTCTGTTCCCCACTCTGTCTCTGGTGTATCCTCTTACCTCCACACCTCTGGCCCACACCACAGTTTTTGCATGCATGCATGCATGCATGCATGCATAAATATATAAATCTTTTTTAAAAATTAACATTCTATAATAATGTGTTACTACTTCTGTGGGAACGTAGATTGGAGGATGATTTTTTTTTTTAAAGATTTTATTTTTGCATAGAACTGGGTGTAGGCCAGGGGTGCTAAGGGGAGCAGTGGTCAGACAGGGGTGGTCTGCTGCACCGTATGTGGGTTAGCTACCTGGCTGAGGGATCAAACTCTCCCATAGCAGTAACTTAATCCTAGGCCACCAGGGAGGCACCCTGGTGATGTTTACCAGTAAATTCATGTATTGTGCTGAAAAGTAGCCATGCTGACTTTCAGAAAAAATAGAAAAGCCCTATGTATTACATTTTATCTCAGTTTAATTTCAGTTAGTAGAATAGTGGGCTGAACATTGATTAGCTAACATGTCTGATTTTGTTTTAATTGCAGAGACTTAGTGATAAAACTGGGCCTGTAGCTCAAGAGAAAAGTTGACAATTGGAAAACATCTAAAAATTGCTTATCCTGCTGTTGTAGCACTTCTTCTGGCTGCTGTTGCAGTCTTCTTACTACACCTATGAAGAGACGCAACAAGAAACTAACTGCACAACAAAGAATTAATTGCCACAAGGACATTCTTGTAAGGCTTTGCTTAATTTTCTTGTTGCTCTGTTGCACTGAAATGGAATTCCCATATCCCTTATCCCTTACCCAGGTTTTTTGAACTTTGAAAGAAAATTTAATAACTTTTGTCAATGAAATAATTTACATGCAATGAGTTTTATCAATCTAAGAGAAATTTAATATAGTTGGTGCACAACTAAATGTGTTATGAATTGAAGAGAGGAATAGAGAAACTAAAGACTTACTCCACTTACAAACTATTTGGTTTTATTGTGCAAGTTGGGATATGAAATAGGATCTTTTGTTTGGGTTATAGTATGGTTGCTCTGAGTCAAGTCTGACATTTTAAGGAACTGTCCATTTCTGCTACTGGAGTTTTATTGGTTAAATATTGCAAATAGGTCATCAACTGGGACTTGGCAATCTTTGTTATAAAAATTTCCTTTCTAATGGTATTTGACCAAGTTTGGTAATCAAGTTAGGATGGTAATGTCTGCTTATGCTAAAGATAATTTTCTTTTGCTGTGTTTTTTTAGTGTTAAGACCTACTCATATTTTAAAGAAACCTTGAGTTAAGTGAGTTCCAATGGCTGCTGGGGGAACCAGATCAATTCAAAGTGAAAGACTTCTTTCAGAATGAGGGGCCACTCTTGGAAACTGCTGGTAGGGTTTGGCCTTAATCAAGTGCCTGTTAAGTACCTCTGTTGTGTTGAAATGGCTCTGGACAGCTGAGCTTGCACTATCCTTGTAAGTAGTAGAAATAGTCTGTCAGTCTTGCACCAGCAGCCTTCCCCATGGTTCTGCCTTTTATTAAAACCTTTCTATGCCACTGTAGATAGCTCAGGCAACACTATTACCTGGGTATTTATCCACTAATGAGTCACAAGAAAATGAGTTGGATTTGAAAAATTTTTTTTTGCTTAAATAACTTCCTGTTACTAACAATGATTTACAACAAACAAAAATAATCTATTGCAGTTCCTGAAACAGGTGAAACCTGTATTATAGCCCTTCTTGGGTAACCCACTCCTGGTATGACAGTATGGCAGAGTATAAATTAAACAATTGGGGATTGTAATCACTGAACTGTTTTTAAATGTGTGAATTATTAGTGGAAAAGACTCAGCTGTAATTAGACCTCCACTGTGTACTTAGCTGGAAGAACATGTTAATTCTGCAATATGTCTCTTGGTTAAACATTGCACAGTTCTTACCTCATTTCTGTAAATAAAGTTTTGTGAATCTGTTTTGTATTGTGAAAAATTCATAAGATAACATTGATATTTTGATTTGTAATATTTCTAATTGGTAGATTTAATTGAAAAGTAAAAATTAATTTATTTTTATATTTTCAGGGGAATTTTAAAGAAAGTCAAATCTTTTGTAGATAAGTAAAAAAATCAGTGTGGTTTATTTTACTTATTAACCCACTGGTTGTTATTCTGTAACAATTTGTATAAATGGTAAATTTTGAATGTGTTGTTATTTTACCTAGATGTAAAATTCTACATGTATTAAAGATATGTAAAAAGTTTTTGTTAATAAAATTTAATAATGTTTATAGCTCTGTGGATTCGTTTTTCTCCCATTTTACTGAGGTGTAGTTGATATACAACAATGTGTAAGTAAAAGTTGTATAGCATAATAATTTGATTCATATTTATTGTGAAATGATACCATAGTATGTTTAGGTATCTCATATAGATACATACATCTAAAAAAGAGAATTAAAATAAGTTTCCTTGTGAAGAAAACTCTTAGGATCTCCTTTAAAATATATCCCACGGCAGTGTTAACTGTATTCACTATGTTGTATGTTTCATCTCTAGAACTAGTTTATCTTATAACTGTAAGTTGCTATTTTTGATCACCCTTCTCCAATTCTGTGTTGCCTGCCCCTCGTGTTCCTCCCCATAGCCCTCAAACAACGTACCCTTACCCTACAACTCTGATAACCACAAATCTGATCTCTTTTTTTGAGACTTTATTTTCTTTAAGAGTTCATAAATCTTAAATCTTCATAAATAGTGAAATCATACATACACTCTGTCTTTTTGACTTACTTCCTTTGCATAATGCCCTTTATTAAGGTCTATTCAAGTTGTCACAAGTAGCAGGGTTTCCTTCTTTAAAAATCTTTTTTTTCCAACTTGAAAGCTGTTACTGTTTATTAACTGACACCAGATTACAGAAACAATCATGGTAGATACCTTAGTTCATCTTTCTAATAAACCCGTTGATGTGGTCTCTCCTGCTGCCACGTCTTTACCTTTTATAAAAAGGTTGGTTTTCTTCAGTCCACCTTGTCAAAAAGATAATTTGAAGGACCACAGGGAGTTGTTTGCCTCTTTGAAGCATTTTCTAACAGTTTAGTTTCATGAATCAGATCCTCCATACAAATGATGCCATATCTACCAAGAGATCTTGCATTCAGTGCATCATCTGTTATAGCAATTTGCTTCTTGTGACTTTTCCATGCTTTTGTATATCAATTCATTTACTGATTTAAGGTTCTGATAATCATGCAGTGTATGTTCCACAATTTTTCAGCATGTTATGTGAAGCCATGTTGAGCTTAACAAAAGGTCTGGTAAAAATGAAGAAATTGTAACCCCTTTCAGACCTTTGTGCTCACACCATCAATACCCCTGATCCTAAGAACAAATGCTGTTTTGGGTTACACAGGTAGGTAGAAATTCCCAGCTTTTCTTGTACATTCATATCTCAGTTCTGTACATTTTGCCTATATTCCTTGTGATAGTACTTAGCTCTTTCATAGATTAAACTTCCATCTTGGCTTTTGGGCAAATTTCTCAAGTGCATAATCTTCAGCTCTGCAAAATTACTTCATATTTTTCTTAAGGGTTTCTGGCAGAGCAGGAAACTTTATTTTTTTGGGTTTCTGGGATAGTAGTAACCTTCTTTTTCGAGCATTCTCCATGGTTCCAGCAAGTGAAAGAGCCAAGGCAGGTTTTTTGTTAATGGCAGAAAAATATCCCATTTAAAATAATACACACCACAAATTCTTTATCCATTCATCCATTAATGGACACTTAGGTTGTTTCCTTGTCTTGGTTAGGTAAGTGATACTGTTACAAACACAGGAGTACAAAATATCTTTTTGATATAATTCTAAAGGTAGGGTTGCTGGATCATATGGTAGTTATATTTTCAATTTTTTGAGGAATCTCCATATTGTTTTCCATAGTGGCTGCACCAATTTGCAATTCCAGCAGTGTGCATAGCTTCTCTTCGCCACATCTTCGTCAGTACACCTGTTGTCTTGTTGAGAGCTATCTTAATAGGCGTGAGGTGGAATCTCACTGTGGTTTTTTTATTTGCATTTTCCTGTGTTTAATGAGATGTTGAACACCTTTTTATGTACCTGTTGGTACAATGTTTGGAGAAATGTCTATTCATTCTCCTTTGCCTGTTTTTAAGTTGGACTATATTTTTTTGCTATTGAGTTGTATGACTTAGTATTTCTGGATATTAATTCCTTATCAGATAACAGTTTGCAAGTGTTTTCCCCCATTCTATAGGTTCTTCATTTTGTTGGTAATTTCTTTTGCTTTTAGTTTGCTATAGTCCTACTTGTTAATTTTTACTTTTTTTCTTGTGTGTAGGTGTCAGGTCTAAAAGATTGTTGTCAAGGAGCTTTCCCCCTCTGTATTATTCTAGATATTTTATGGTTTATGGCCTTTTATTTTAATCTTTGATGCATTTTGAGTTAATTTTGGGCAGTGGTATGAGGTAGGGGTCTAATATCATTCTTTTACATGTGAATGTCCAGTTTTTCCAGCACCATTTTTTGAAGAATTTGTCTTTTCTCTAGTACTGTCAGCTCCCTGGTCAAATATTAGTCAACTGTCTATCTCTGGGGTCTCAGTTCTGTTCCCTTGGTCTGCATGTCTGTTATTACCATTTTCTTTATCAGCTTTATAATACAGACTGAAATCAAGAAATGTGATGCCTCCTGCTTTGTTCTTCCTGAGGATTGCTGTGATCCCATAAAAATTTTTAGATTCTTTTTACTTCTGTAAAAAATGCCATTAAAATTCTATATAAGGATTATATTGAATCTTGGGGCCTTTGAATATACTTATATTTCAATAATCTTCCAATCCATGAATATCAGATACCTAGCTTTATTTTGTGTATTCTTTAATTTCTTTCATCAATGTTTCACGGTTTTTAGTGTAGAGATGCTTCACCTCCTTGATTAAATTTATTCTTAAGTAATTTATTGGTTTTGATGCTATTATAAGTGGGATTTTTTTTCTTTTTCAGATAATTGTTAGCATATTAAAATGCTACTGTTTTTGTAAATTTCATATACTGCTACTTTACTGAATTTGATTGGATATAAATTTTTTTTTGGTTTTTTTTGGATATAAAATTTTTTTAGTAAGGTCTTTTAGGGATTTTCTATATATAAAATTGTGTCATCTACAAAGAGAAGCAGTTTTACTTCTTTTCAATTCTGAGATCTTTTTCTTGCTGGATTGTGCTAACCTGGACTTCCAGTGCTGGGTGAATAGGAGTAGTGAAAGTGGGTGCCCTTGTTTTATTTCTGATTTCAAGGATAAACTTTCAACCTTTCATCATTGAATATGTTGTGTGTTTGTTGTACATAGCCTTTATTATGTTGAGGTCTATTCCTTTTTTTTTTTTTTTAAAGATTTATTTATTTATGCATACAAGCACTGGGGTACAGGTCAGATGTGTGGGGGGGTGAGAGGATTCACCACAGAGAGCAGGGAGCAGGGAGCAGAACAGGCAGATCAACTGAAGTACACTGCTGAGGGGAGCAGCGGGCACAGCAGGAGAGGTCTGTCGCGCCATGTGGGTCCCCTCCCTGGCTGGCAGCAGGGATCGAACTCGTGCTGCAGTGGCTGCGGTCTGCTTCATAGTGCGTTGCTTAACCCGCTGCGCCACCAGGGAGGCCCGAGGTCTATTCCTTCTTGACCTAATAGAAGAGTTTTTAAATCACAAATTAGTATTACTCTCTTCATGTCTGTCTTACCGTGTGGTTTAAAAATATTCTATCCGTGTGATTTATCACACGGTGATTTGTGTATGTTGAACCATCATTGTATTTCGGGTATAAATCCCACTTGATCGTAGTGAATAATCATTTTAATGTGCTGCTGAATTTGGTTTGATAGTATCTTACTGAGAATTTTTGCATTTGTATTAATCAGAAATATTTGTATGTAATCTTCTTGTATTGTCCTTTTCTGTTTTTTGGTATCAGGGTAATGCTGGCTTTATAAAATGAATTTAGGAGTATTTCCTACTCTTTGGTTTTATTGGAAAACGTTGAGAAGAGTTGGTGTTAATTCTTTAAATGTTTGTTAACATCAGCAGTGAAGCCATCTGGTTCTGCACTTTGCTTAATTGGGAGACTTTTGAATTACTGATTCAATCTCTGTACTAGTTATTGATCTGTTCAGTATTTCTGTTTCTCAGGCTTTTTTTTTTTTTTTTTTTTAGATTTATTTTTAGTTATGTGTACAAGAACTGGGGTGTAGGCCAGAGGTGTGGTGGATGAGCAGGTTTACCAGAGACAGAATGGGAACAGAACAGGCAGGTCTACTGAAATCCACTGCTGAGGGGAGCAGTGGGCGAGACAGGAGAGGTCTGCTGTGCCATGTGGGTCAGCTCCCTGACTGGGGATCAAACTCATGCCACAGTGGCTGGGGATAGCTTGACAATCCTGAGACTTTAAACTCTGTGCCACCAGGGAGGCCCTCATAAATATTCTTTAAGATGATTATTGTTGATGGACAGTTTATAGATCTCCATTTCTTTTGGGTCAGTTATTAAAGTATTAGTTATCTTTGTTGGTGTCATTCAAGTGATTTTTGTGATCCTTAGTTTCTTACATGGATATCTGTGCAAATTTGAGAGGGGTCTTTGTCCTCTTAAGAGATTCAAGTTTTGTTTTGGTAGAGACTGGTAGAGTTCTTTACCAGTCAGCTCAGTTTGGTTCACTGGACAGGTCATACCTGCTAGTAACATCCTTGAACAAGTGGGACTTGACTTCAGCGCCTATTTTGGGATGAGGCTACTGTCCAAGACCTGAGGTTGGTGGTGGTAGGGGGTGAGTTGGGGCTAGTTAACAACTGTTGGTGTGAACTGCTTGATTTCCTTCTCGAGTGAGGCTCTAGGGTGGCTTCCACTGTTGTGTAGGTTTTCTGGTCACATGTACTAAACAGTTAGGCCTGGATACTGAGCTCAATAATAAGATAGGCTTTGAACTAGTTTCCCATCCTGGTGGGACAGTGGAACAGAACCCAGGGCCTACACATTGTTTGGGCATCCTACTGAATTCTCTGCGAGCCTGGGCAACCAGTTTTGTACTACAGATAGGGAAAACCATGGTCTGTGCTCTCTGTTGAATTATTGTAAGCAGTGTTGTTGGATGCACTACCTAGTTTCCCGTATGTCCTCTGGTTAGAGTCTCTGATTGGGTGGGCTGAAGGACTGTATTCCGGAAGGGGAAGGGCTATGGATTAGTTTCCCTGTCTAGTTGGAGCAGGAGAACTAGCTTTAAGACCCGTAAGGCTCTTCATGGTCGACTCAAGCCAACTAGCAACTCCTAGTTTCCCAACTGAAAGGGGCCAATGACTTTGTTCTATAAACGGACAGCTTTGCTTACCAGACTCTGCTCAGCTGTTGCTGGGCTATGCAGCTTTCTAGGTGTTCCAGCCAGGTTTTCTGGTCAGTTAGGAATGGAAACTGTACTCACCAGTTGTGGCGCTATGAATAAGCTCCCCTGCCTGGCCAGAAGGGTGGGCCAGGTCCAAACAGCCTCCCAGGTGTTCCCAGTCTATCTTTCTGGTCAGGTGAGGCTGAGAACTACATTAAGCAGTAGGCGGAGTTATCAACTAGCTTCTCTGCTTGAAGGAGTCAGATCAACTCTAGAACTGACCTGCATCAGACTTCCCTCGTCAGGCCTGTCCCACCTCAGCTCACAAGGAGAGGGAAGCTGCTAGTTGGAACCACTGCTTCGATGATGCAGGTAGGAATACTAAGTCCTTCCTCTTTTCGCCATCCCTGTTAGGTGCCTTGTGGTCAGTTCTGTGGGTTTCTCCATAAGAGCCTCCATAAGAGGTTCTTGGAATTAAGGGCAAAAGAGGACTTACAATGAAATGTAATTCTGCTTTTAAAAGTAGGGACTGCTTTCTTTTTTGACTTTTAGAACTCGGAAACAAACCCCGTGAAGTAAGAACAGAGTGGCAGAGCTGGATGCCGCTCAGGGTTCCCAGTGTAGCAAACACCTCCGTGCGGTGCTCTGCCAGCTGAGTGAGCGGCAGTGCGGTCAGCTTGGTCAGCTTGCAGTCGCTCGTCTTACCCTTCTGATGTAGTCTGGTTCTCTGTGGGGTGTGGAGTGCTTCAGCTTCACCCTCGTGTTCTGGGACTTTTCTCGGTCCATAAATAGTTGTTTGTTGTTCTTGTGACAGGAGCAAGAAGGAACAAACAACCTCTTGCCATCCTGGTGATATTCTCTCCTGCGCCGGATTTGTTTGGAGAGAACAAAGCTCTGGTGCCTACATGTCAGTTTAGCCAGTGGTCTGTAGCAGTGCTTTGTGCTTTGAACATCACTGTAATTTCACCTAAGCTTTGCTTATGAGTAGACTCGGTACAATGTACAAAGCCAACCCTGTGTTCAGAGCTTAGATAATCCTTAGATGAGAGAGGAGCACACGCTGAAATTGCCATGATGCGAAAAAGGAAGTAATCATGGTGGGGGTAAAAGGAAAATAAACTCCAGATATGATCATTAATTATAACATGTTAATCAAATAGAATTCAGACTATGTAAAGGTGAAGTTCCTCTTGTTTTTGTAGTCAGCTTTAATCAGGTACTTAAATGAGAGCCTCAGATCTAGTTAGTGGTTCCTGGATCTCGGAATGGTCAGAATCACCTGTGGTGCTTTGCACCTGCTCAGACTTCATCCCAGACTTAATTGGATTATATGCTGGTCTGTGTATTTTGCTTCTAGTAATGAAGAATAAACAAGGATAGCTGGTTCTGAGCTTTTAACTTTATTCAGGAGTAAATTTTTGGTTCCGGAGATATTTCCTTTTTTATGCACAAATGGCAAGTATCTGATTCAGAGATGACCCATGTTTAACTCCTTCCTCGATTTCACACTCCCCAGGTAATCCACTCTAAAGAATATGTTACTGTTAAGCAGTTTTTGTTTCTTAAAAAATATGTCACTCGTTCTGGCTTTTTAGTTGTATCAGTATCTTGGTGAAACTACACAGGCTTTTGTAGTTTTCCAACTTAATTGGTGCTCTGTGTGGCTTCCTCCCTTGGCCCACGAGACACCTGTGCTGGGTCCCTGTTGTTGCTGGTTCTTGCTCTGATGAGGAGCTGCCGCTCCTTGCCGGCACTGGCCCTTGCTGGGAAAGGGGCTCTCGGCTGGTTTCTGTCCCGGCTTGTGTGCGTGAGTTCCTGGGCGTGTGTGAGGTCAGTGTCGCAGGACAGGAGCAGAAACTGGGAAGGGATGCCAGGAAAGGTGTGGCGTGGGCTGTCTTATTCAAGCTCTTTCCACCAGGTGGAAGAAAGGTGACCGCTATAACTGGACTCTACTCCAAACAGACATAAGAGGCTCTTTGGAATTATGGACAAAAGGGGATTACCATGAATGTAATTTTGCTTTTAAAAGTAGAAAATGAATTTTTGTTTTGATTTTTTAGAACTCTGACTGAGACAAACGCTACTATTCTTAGTTTTACTTATTGAAAATGATACATGCAATGATGACAGCATCTTGTGCTGGATCTTTCTAAATGAAATAATTGTGAACTCTTGTAAACACTGGAAAACAATACAACTTTAAGCAGCTGCACTAAGGTATAGATTGCCCAAAACAACCTACCTGTGAGTATATAATCCTAGGACTTTAAGGAACTTTTTAGATTGGATGGTGATTACCACAATCCAGTTTTAAAACATTTTCATACAGAAGCTGTTATATTTTTAAAGTAATTTTATGCTAACTGTTCTACTTCTAGCCTCATTCCTCACCTTGATGCTGCTGGCATCAAGACGAGGCTTCTCTTTCACACGGGTACCTGTCTGGACATCCAGAGCGCTAGAAGCACAGCGAGGCCGTGTGAATTTCTGTGCTTGTGGCCACTCACAGATAGGCCTCCCTCAATTTGCAGAGCAGAATTCTCCAAGTTCTCACACTTGTGTCCCCTTTGTCTCAGCCTCTCCCCTCTCTGCCTGGGCTGGGCCTGGAGTCCCAGAGCTACGTGTGCACACGGTCGGTTTGTTACGCTGTGAGCAGGTTTTCCAAATAATAAAATTATGACCACTTTATCAAAAATTTGAAAACGAGAAAAAATAATCTCCCCATTAACCATCATACTACTGGCATTTTCCCCTATTAAGCAGACACATTTAATAATATTTTTCTCATGTACTTTCCCAAAGAGTTAAATCCTACTATGCACACAATTTTGTGGTCTGCTTTTACCTCATGAGAAGTGACAAATACTTGCAAGATTTTAGCAATTTGTTTTTACTGTATCTGGGCTAAATGTGCAGTTGTCCCAAGTCCTAGACTCAGATTCTATTTGACAAGATTCAACACATCATAGTGGTATGAAAATGCACCTTTCACCTGCAAAGGAAAGGTTTTGATGATCAGTTTCTTGGTTCCAAAACTTGAAAGCCTTCTATTAGCAGGAAGTCTTGCAGAAAAAGCAAGCACTAGTACCAAGGCCCTCTTTAGACACCATCTCAGGGTTGACTTAGAGGTGCAGGTGGTAAAGGGCGGGGGGGAGAACGGCTTGCATTTCACCAGACTGGTTGTCATAGCAGCACTCCATAAACTTCAGTGTCTTTTAAGGGAAAGGGTCTCTGGGAATTAGGGGAGGAGAAAAAGGACAGGCCACGACGACGGCGCTGTGAAGCGGTGTAGATTGTTGCACTGTGGACAAAGAGGTGAGGTTCTGGGGTGAGATTTCGAAGGTACTAAATGGTCCCAGATTGTGAGGTCAGAAAAGTGTGGGTTTGCAAAAAAGGTTATTGAAGAACTTACAGAAGGTAGTTTCAGTAGTCAGTGACTATGACAGGCAGATTATTGAAGGTTAAGGAAGGCAGCATGAAGCTTGCAAATTTAGAGAAAAGGGAGATGGGGAGAGGGGATGGGAAGAGCTTACGTGAGAAGGTCAAAGGCACGTTTTCTAGATGAGGGCCCAGAGAGAGCAGCCCAGATGCCCTGTACGGAGACAGTGCCTCTTCATGCGTTGTGTTCACTGGAGATATCAAGTCTCACGAGCAGCTTCCAAGGCTTGGGTTCAATTTTCAGGTTTTGTTCCCAGCACCAGACATTCCTGGTCTCTTGGGTTGAGTCAGTCTTAACCTTTGGCTAAACTTGTACCTGCTGGTTGGCTGCTGGCTGCCTGCCTACTTTTGGAAGTGAGAGTTAGGCCTGTGGGCAGTGAGGCTGCACCGTTCAGAGGGCACTGGGGCAGAGCCGGGCTCAGGACAACGCTGGCCTCATTCAGCCTCACTGAGTTATGTTCTGCTTTCCCCACTTTACAATGAGGAACTGGGGCATGGAGAGGCTTAGCAACCACTTAGCTGCCAAAGTGTGAACTGGCACAAGTGAGAACACTGTCTGGAAGGAGGAAGCATTTGATGAAAATCCCAGAAAAGACGTCCTTAACTCCAGACCCACTACAGAACAGGTAGATGTGATTACTCTTCAAATGATCCTGGCAGATGAGCACCCCTGATTCTCGCCTCAACCCCTATGTCCAGGGCTGGCTTCTGTCTTAAGTGCACCCCACAGTGTACACCCTGGCAAAAACAAACTACATGTTTCTTGAACCTGGTCTTAAGAGATCTGGGTTGTTCCCAGGCATGACAGGTAACTGGAAGCAGAGACCTGGCAATGGGCCAAGTTGAACTTGGCCTGTTCCCAATCAGAAGCCACTGCTGCCCTTTGCCTGCCCTCTCCTGGCGTGAACAGTGAGGCTGGCCCTGCACACACAGGGCCTGGGGCACTACCATGGTCCAAGCGGCACCACTAATGGCTAATGGGGTTGCGCTGGTGCGGGGACACTATGGTGAGCAGGGAACGGAACTGCTGGTTTGGAGGGTTGGGATTTTGAAGGCAGGTTTGAGGGCGATGACTACATAGTTGGAAAAACTAGGAGATGTTTTAACCAAGTGGAGATTTGGGGGGGGGGGGGCAGAGGATGGTTCAGACCAAGGGCCCCAGAACTGGAGAATTGATGCTTATCAGGCTAATGCAGGGCTTGAAGTCACTGGTGGGAGAAGGTGGAAGCAGGAAGAGGCTGAAGAGAGGCCCTTAGGGGCATGGAGATTGAAGCAGCAGGTGGGAGATGAAACATCTGCATAGGATTTAGGGAGGCCCAGAGAGCTCCCTGTTTTGTTTTGTATTTTGCATCCACTGCATTCCCAAGAGAACTGGGGCTGCAGAAAGCTGGAAGGCTGTACCACCAGCCCTGGACATCGAGGATGCCGGGTCCTGTACGAGCAACCGGAAATGCGCTGGGCTTCTGAAGCCAGAGGGGCATCTGCTGGCAGAGCAGTCTGGGCAGTGTCTGCGGGGCAAGGGGCAGAGGGTGAGGAGGATGCGTCCAGGTTCCCTGGTCCAGGCCTTAGTTCTGAACAGTGCAGCAAAGCCATGCGAAGCCGGTGATGAAAGGAGTGGCCTGTGGTTTGTAGATGTGAACGCGCAGCCTTTTGATTTTGACAGTGCCTCCTGAAGGTTGCGATGAAAGCAAGACATTCACTTTTTTGCTGATCAAGTTAATTTGGCTTCCCTCAAATTCTGATTGATGCATCTGGTGTTTTCACTCGGCTCCCTCAACAAGCAGACGGATTAATCCGGAGAGTTTACATTTTTGGCACCGCTGCTGTTCCTGTCCTAACAGTCTTTCTGGTTCTGCTGGTCTCCTCCGAGCAAGCACAGGCAGGTGATTGTGCAGCTGAGCTGCTCCCATAAGTAGGGTTTTTGAACAAAATAAGGTGCACATTTTCTTTATAAACTCTTGCCTAATGCAGAGGTTTTCCTCTGAACACTGGAATCAGCTCAAGACTAGAATGTACTGAGCAGGCTCCCTCCACCCAAGGGGTGAAGTGGGGCCACCCGGGGGTGGGGAGCTCTGACACTGGTGCTTTGGAAGCTCTGTTGAGCCCAGGACTGAGCCAGTGAGTGGCACAAGCGGCCTGACCCACCTGGCCTGTCCACTCTGGGCACCAACCGCCGCCAGGTTGATCTCGTCTCTTTCAGGCCCCTCCACCCTTGGGGATGCTGCCTCCTTCCCTCTGGCTCACTAAAGCCAAGTGAACTTCTGGCACTTCCCGCAGTGGCCTATGGCTGTCCCTGTGACTTGGAGCTCTTCTCCCTGCTGGGAATCAGGTGGGCTTGCCAGAAACAGGCATTTTCAGTGACAGAAATGTGTAACCTTGGTTTTTATGATGGGTCCCTGCATCATAAAGCATTGCCATGGGCATGACCATGACCCATAAACAAGCCTTTCTGGCCTTGCTCCGCACAACTGTGCTGCTTCTCAGGTTCTTTGCTTTCTAGTGATGTGACCCACATGTAATGCCCTCATCGAACAGTCTCTCCATCAGTGCAGCAGTTTTGTTTAATGTTTGGCATTGATGTCCAGTTCAGACCAGGAAAAATAACCCAAAAAGTTGGGGGTGCAGGCTTCGGTAGGGGGCCAGCTGGTGGCCACCCTCCCCGGTGCTAGCACAGTCAAGAGACCCCAGGCCCTCCTGCGGCCTGGGGAGGGGGCACTGGGTGGTTTTAGGATTGAAGGCAGTGGGGATCCATCATAAGGATTATGTGCTAAAGTCACTTGTGGTACCCAGGCCAGACTCTTCCTCTTCCCTATTAGAAGATAATCCCAGGTGAATTTCCACATCCAGTTCTGAAATCCCAGCCTTAACATAACAGGGGAGTCATTTAGTCATTTTAGTCAAAGAAAATTTCCAGTAGGGATTCTTAAGCCAAGCCTCTTTAAAAGGGAGATAAGCTGTGGTCAGATGTCTGGAGCTATCTCTTCCTTACTATAGTAACATCTTCCTTTGTGAAACAGATTGGAATCAAGATAATTTGGGATAAACAATTCGGTAGTTTATCTAAAATTAGACTCAATATTTCTGAGTACTATCAGAAAACACGTGACAGGGGCTGTTCATTTTCTTCATAACTTAGGACATACAAAAAGAAAGACTGATTGCCATTCAAATCTTTTTTGTTTTGTGAAACTAGGATTTCTTTTAAAACCAGATCAGACAGATGAGCTTGATGTGAGTTAAGCTGTGTCCTAGACTGGCACTTCAGCCAACCCTGATGCCTCGGGGTAGGCCGCTTGGTGCCGTGGACTCTGCGGCCCGAGGTCTCCGTGTTTTCATTCTGTGTTCCCCGCAGTCTCTGTGGTTCAGGAGGTGGGAGGAGGCAGCAGAGGTGAGAGGAAGGAATCTGGCTTTCAATCTCAGCTGGCTGGGGTGGGGGGAGGGGGGAGAAGGAGCAGAAGGGGGTCCCCCAGAGAGATGACCGGGACAGGGCCAGGACTGACTCGTTCTCCAGCTTTCCTTTGGACACTGGTCTTGCAGACAGTAGTAGGTTTTCTCTGGGAATCAGATTGCTGACGTGGTTTCCCTTTTTCTGTTCTACATGAAGCCATTCTTTTTTTTTTCTTCTTCCAGACCAGTGGAAAATAATTGTAGCCTTTCAGTTTTACAGCGTGTTAATTTAGCTCCCAGTGAATAAAGTCCAAGGCTGAAGGCCAAGTAGTTTACTCAAACAGCAGACTAGGACGAGTGCCAAGGCAGTGGGGTGGCTTCCAGGCCGCCAGGCTGGGCTGCAGCTACAGGTGGAGTTGATGGCGGCTGTGAGAGTGCTCTGGCCCCCACTGCTGCCAAGAGGGCTTCTTTGTGCCCCTGGGACCTCGGGCACCTGTGCACCCTGCCAGACTCCTCCTTGTGGGAGGACCAGGAGGCGGGGCCTGGCAGGACACCCACCTGCACCACAAATCAGAAGTGAGGCTACACAGAGGACTTCAGACCAAGACGGCGTGCCTCATGCTTCAGCCCATTACTTGGAGACTGTATTTTAGGACCACACAGGGGAAGGGACTTGACAATTGCGGATGGAGAACCAGTATGTGTTTCTTCCAAATGCTCACTCTGGCAGTTCAATCATTGTAGCCACTCAGGTGACTCCCCAACCCTTACCTCAGCCTCCTGTCATGGTGGCATGGGTGGCCTTTGGTGGGGAGTAAAGGGCCATGATCACAGTGCCAGGAAGAACCAGCTGCAGGTCACCTGTGCCTCGGTTTCTCCTGGGTGGGAGTGTGCTACAGCTGCAGGCCCAGTCAGCACCACACCACCCCTCCTTCCCTGGGTTTTTAAATTTTTTTTTTTTAAGATTTATTTATGCATACAAGAACTAGGATACAGGCCAGAGATGCTGGGGGTGAGAGGATTCACTAGAGACAGTGCGGAACAGAACAGGCAGACAGACTGACATACACTGCCGAGGGCAGCAGCGGGCAAGACAGGAGAGGTCTGCCTGCGCCATGTGGGTCACCTCCCTGGCTGGGGATCAAACTTGTGCTGCAGTGGCTGCAGATGCTTTGCAGCAGGGGCTTCACAGTGCAGTGCTTAACCCCTTGTGCCACCATGGAGGCCCCTCCTTCCCTGGGGTTTCTAAGCCCAAAACAAACCAAGTGAATGCTGAAATCCCTTAGCCACCGCCCTTCCTCTGCAGGTCTGGAATCCCTTGCGGTCTCTGGGGTCAGCCACCTCTGAGCATCTCAGACAGGGGACCATATAATGTGTGTCCAAGTTGGATGTGTTGAGACAGATAAACTGAGACAATGTCACCCTATGTATACAGAACACCACACCCTCAACTGCCCTGCATGGGTGAACAGGTGGTGGGAATTTCACGGGACTATACACAAGAAAATGATACTCTGCACAAAAATGAAGAATGATGTAAAAAATACATAATAAATTTTCAAAAAACCCTAACTACTGAAATGAACCACAACTACAACAAATATGTCACTGATATTTGGTTGGGAATAGCACAGACCCACAAAAGTCCTGTGACGAGGTAGTTTTAAAGCATTTGCAGTGGAACGATTATGATTTTAGTCTGAATTGAGACAAGAATCTGAAAACACTAGTGAAAACACTAGACCCTTTGGTTGCGAAATTCAATTGAAACAGACCTACCTCAGGGGTCGATGTTTGTGGAGTACGTGGCTACAAGCCAGAGAGTGTGAGAGGTTTCTAGGTAGTTTCCACAGCGTTTCACAGAACTGGATTATATACTGACAGTCTAAGCAGTGTGGTCTACAGATGACCCCCCAATTTTTAACAGCAGTCTGTGAGGTGTAGCCCAGCACCCCAACTCCTGGAAGTGGGGACAGTGCCCAGCCCAGAGAGAGGAGAGCAAGCTGCTGGGCTAGAACCTGTCCCAATTGTCAGGATAAATGCAACAACAGGTGATAGATTTTTTAAAAATGGGTGTGATAAATGGTTTAAAAAGTTGGTGCTATATGATTTTTAACCCAGAGAAAAATCTAAATCTCCTAAGGATACAAGACCCAGTCAACTAGGAAGATGAGGACAAAGCCCAGAAGCCTCCTGGCTGCTTCACAAGGGCTGGAGGAAGCAGGCGGGCCCAGCTGAGTGGATGCCCCAGGGACAGCCTGGTGCCTCCCGGTCCAAGCGCAACAGATGCTGAGCTGGCTGACTCCATGGTGTCCGAGCCAGGAGGACTTGGGAGGAGGGGATGGGGTCAGCCTCTTCCCAACCAGCAATTCCCCCCAACAGTTGAGACATTTGCACATCAGGCCCCCACGCCTTGCTCTCTGGATTTGATCTGGGATTCACGTGTGGACTTTTGGCTGTAGACATGTTGGATGCAGAAGAGGCAAATACCAGACGAGTCTGGCAGCACTGAGGGCACATTCAGAGGCAACTGGGAGGAACAGACACTGACCAACCCTTTCCCGAGGCAGCTCAGCACCCTGGTGTTTTACATACAGGAAATGGGCTCGGAAGGAAGCTTCCATGACTAATCTAGGGCCCTGGTTGATGTCTGAGGCCATGTGTAAGGTTTCCCCTCGTCACCCCGTGTATACAGAACACCACCCCAGCTCTCCAGAGGTGGTGACAGAATAAACACCACAGCACGGGGTGTTAACCTTTTTGGGTGAGACCCTGGGGCACCTAGTGAAAGATGTGGCCCTCGCCCAGAAAACCACACATCCAAACAACCTTGTCAACCCTTTGTGTTACGAAGCCGGGGGAGCCCAAACAGAGACCCAGGACTCCCCAGACAGGGAACCCCAGCCTGGGTGGGTGAAACGGGGTGTGCCTGGCATGGCCTATCATCCCTCCTAACTTCCTTGTCGGTATGACAGTGGGGAAAGCCTGGGTGGGCAAGTAGAACGAGAACATGTGTCATTTTGGACCAGTCACAAGATCAGACACAACCTGATTTTTTTGTTATCATGGTAACAGCCTGTGCAGCGGATACTGTTATTCCTTATTTTTCCAGCTGAGGAACTGTTAACAAAGATAGGAAACAAAGTACTTGATGTCACAGCTCAGCCCTAGAAGTGGGGTAAGGTCATGCAAGGTGGAGCTACAAAGGGGTGGTTTATGGAGCATCTCTGGGAACTGGGGCCTGGGAAAGGGCAGTGAGGGGCTGGCAACAGGAGCTGTGCTGGGGTCCCCATGTCAGCCGTGTGTGGGCTCCTCTTGGAGGTGCCTGTTTTCTTGACTGTGACTTTGCTCATATGAACCATTGGGTCTCCTGTGTGCACTACACTCCGGGAACCTCCCAGACCCACTGGTCCAACCTCAGCTGAACATGGCAGTTGCCGCAGAGGGAAGTCAAGTAGAAAGGGCCTCTTTCTGGCTCCTTTTGAAGGAGCTGGTCATCAGCACCAAAGGTCAGTTGGTAGAAAACCATGAAAGAGCTTTAATTCTTAAGGAGTAAGGAAAAGATGAGGTTGGCGGTGACTGAGGGGTGCCTACATTGGCATCCAAAGAACTGTTCATGGGATCTGGCTGTGTGTGTCAGATACCCAAACCACAGCACTGTAAGTGGAAAGGGTGATTTAACGGGAGATGCTCACAGACCGCCAGAGGCTGGATAAACAGGCAGCACCAAGACAGGCCTGAAGCTAGACCCAGACAAGCTGGCCCTGGGGGCAACAGTGCACACACTTTCCCCTCGAGTTCCCTCCACACACCATTTTTGGGTGAGACTTCCTTGCAGAAGGAGGTGGCTGGTGCCACAGAAGGGCACTAAGTACAACACAGCGCCACAAGCTATGCAGGAAAGTTCTGGAGAGAAGCTGCTGGCCCCAGTGGCATCCTGAGATTGGTTAAGCTCGGGTGTGTTCTTAATGGTGACAGTGTAGGGACATGACTGAGACGATGACCCTCACTTCCTGTCCCCTCAACCGCCCACACCCTCACCTGGGACAGAGCTGACCTGCTGCCTCCCTTCCTGACTGGACTGAGCTGCTGCCCCACAACTCAGTTCATGATCTAAAGACCACTGGGCCACCTAGTTGGTAACCTGGCTGTTTATTTTTCAACTGCCTTTTTGCAGGCATGGAGGTGTCGAGTTTTCCAAAGTCGGTCAGGGTCAGACTCTGGCTTGCAAATCCACAGCCTTCTTTGCAGGTTAGAAAGGTTAACCTCTGAAAGGTTAGAGCGTGTGGGGAGCTCTTCTCCAGGAAACTGTAACCTCATTTCTATCCTTAGAAAAATGACATCTTTATAGACATATTAAATCTCTTCCCTTAACTGTGTTCTGGTTATCCTTATGGTTTTTAAGTTTAGGGAATTTATACTAGCAAATTATTGCCAAGCCCTGAGAAAATGACAAAATATTTAAGAAGGAACACTCAGCTGATGGTGACAGATCAAAGACAAACAGTAAGAAACTAGTAGACATTAATAGTGCGAAGTAATGATTTTGACTTAGGTACTAATATGAGGACCTGATTTCATTAGTCCTAAAAACCTTTCCTGTATATTCTCTGGAAATTCTATCATTTGGGGAATATGTAGCTACCAAACAACCCAAAACTTACCTTACTCTTTGTCACTCAGACATTTTCCTAGATACATAGAGCAGATTAAGAGCTGCCCACACATTCTTAGCCAGCATACAATGCCTGCCTTGCTGTTTCTTTTCTCCCCAAGCACCAGTAAACTCGTTAACTGGGGTGGGTTCTCTGGTCAAAGAAATACAAAAGCTGTAATTCTTATGTATTAGTTCACTTGTACAGTCCCTCAAAATCATCTATTGTTTGACTGTTAAAAAACAGGATTCAGAGTGTTCTCCAGGAAATGAAACTTGGCAGTGATGAAAAAACAATCTACAAAATATCCTAATCATCTCCCCCTTAACACAGCATTTGTTTAAACAATTTAGCAGTGTTTATTTTAAATTTTTATTTTTTTTTTTTTACTAAGGCACATGATGTATAGAAATACTGAGGTACAAAACGCAAGTTTCTGCGTAAGATTTTTAAAAACATCATTTTGGAAAATGAAGGTG
Source organism: Galemys pyrenaicus (assembly GCA_019455555.1). Classification (NCBI taxonomy): domain Eukaryota; kingdom Metazoa; phylum Chordata; class Mammalia; order Eulipotyphla; family Talpidae; genus Galemys; species Galemys pyrenaicus. The sequence goes on along the minus strand of JAGFMF010011694.1, from coordinate 388,255 downwards.
AACGTCATCTTCCGGAACATTCAGCTTTTAGCTTGCTTTTTCTTTTGGACCAGTTCAACCAGCAACTTGTATCTAGCGATACAGTCTTCCTGTAGGAAGAGAGAAAGAGATGTGAGACAACCACTCTACCAGCCGGCGTGGCCTTCATGGGCGAGCCTGCTGTGGTGCTGCTGGGCGTGCCCGCGCTATGAGGCGGTGTCATGTCCACACACTTGGCACTGCACCTGTAGGGCATTTCCTAGGTGTGTCTTGCTGATCACAGGCAGATGACCTAGACAGGGGCTGGGAGGCGGCCAGCTGACAGTCCAGCTCAGGCGCAGAACAGCGCTCTGGGTGAGGGGCTGGTCCGGCCGTTTATCAATGTCACAGTTAACAACATTCAACTTGCTAACTCCAGTTACTATTGCAAACTTTCACTATTTCATCACAACATGTCACCTCAGAGAAACCAAAAAACTTGAGGCCAGGTATTAACACAGTTCTCATTTGGATTTGCCTTTTCCTAAGGGACTGTTGGAACCTTCCTATGGCAGGTCATCCGTGTGGCCTCATAGGGCCTGGCAGGGAATGTGACAGATATCTCCTTCCTGCTTGTGCAGGCCCAGAACTACTGGTTCAGGTCCCACCACCTGCAGCTTGCTCCCTTGGGGGAGAGGGCTCATGACTGAAGCAGAGGTGGGGTATGCTGATGTTTCCCCAGGTACTTTCCAGAACCCATTTCTGATTCTGCTTGAAAAATGCTACAGTGGCACTGTCATCCTGCTGCAACTTCAGGTGTGGGGCAAACTGGTTTCTGCTCTGCAGCAGATGACTATTAGCTGCCTTGGACAGACTGTTCATTCTCTTCCCAGGATTTTAGCCGGGGGAGCCAGGAGAGTCTCTTCTGACCAGTGCCTTTCTCATATCCTCGGACACTACCTGGCCACAGTCTAAAGTATCAGCCTTGCTCTTACTGCTCTATTGCCACTGATGTGGCCCCTGCTGGACCCTGAATACAGCCAGTCCAGCATGTGACCCAGCGGACAGGGGACGCTGTGCTCTGGGGAGCAAGCCTGTCGGTGAGCCCAGCCGGCATGTTGCTCAGCAGACTCTTCCTTTAGGCGCAGGATTCCCCCACGGCTCACAAGTGCCCCTCCTGGACCTAGTTCTAAACTCAAGGCTTGAAAGGAAAACGGCAGGACAGTAAACGTGCTGTCCATTTTCGGTTGAAACAGGAAGGTTTCCAAACCCCAAGGCAGTGAGTTTTGAGTGTTCTGTCCTTAGGAATCCACAGTTCCAGCTCCTTCATTTTAAGTCAGTATCAATTCATCATACACGTAAATGCCTGTGTCCTGACAGATGCTAGAGAAATTCAGGGAAAATAATTACTTTTGGCAAGCCAGTTGGAGAGACTTGGAGAATCTGATTCTCAAATAGATCAACTGTTGATAGTTTATGTTTCCCCCGGGAATTCTCAACTTCATCATTTTAAAGTAGGTGATAGATAACTAGACCTGTACACACAGGGACATTCATGGCCACAAGCTAGATTTTCCAACATAGAATTTCAATTAAAAAAAAATGTAAATGAACATCAATGTGCCCAGAGGCTACAGTTGTAGGTACAGAAGGCAGAAGAGATTGGTTCTTCTGACTCCTCAGCCATCCTGGTGCCTCAGACTAAGTGGATAGCTTCAAGGAATGAGGCCCAGGAGACTGTGTCAAGAAGGGGCCATGTTGAAAAACTCACACTGTGAAGCTCCACAGCCCCATACTGTCAGAGCAGGAGGCAAAGACTAGGGTGGAGAGTGGCTTCTACAGGGACACTCCATCAACCTTCCTAAGTTTTTTTGTGAGAGTTAGCTGCAGATGTATTTAAGCAGATGCTAAGAGCTGTAAATGGGTAAGAGTTTATATAAACAGCCGAGGTTACAGAGGATGAACCGAATCCTCAATGTTAGTCTGAATCTGCCCCCACTCACAAATATGGTAACCTGTCTCCAGTGAGTGAGGTGCTACCGTTGAGCCCCAATCATGGTAACCACCATACACATAGCCCCTTGGTTAGACCAACTACAAAGCTAGAGGCTTGTGATTTTTTTTTTTTTAAAGATTTATTTATGCCTACAAGAACTGGAGCACAGGCCAGAGGTACAGGGGTGAGAGGATTCACCAGAGACAGAGTGGAGAACAGAACAGGCAGACCGAAATACACTGCTGAGGGGAGCAGTGGGTGAGACCTGAGAGGTCTGCTACACCATGTGGGTCCCCTCCCTGATAGGGGTTCAAACTCTGCTGCAGTGGCTGCTGATGCTTCATAGTGCACAGCTTAACCCCTTGTGCTACCAGGGAGGCTCTGACTTGTGATTTTATGAGAAACATGCTCACACCTATTAAAGGGAGCTTCCACCAAGGTGGAAAAAATGCTAACCTATCTGTGTGCTTCTCACATTGCTAGCCCAGTGGAGGAAATAGCATGGCTATTGTGGGTGAAATGTATTTTCTAAGTACAAAATTTTCTCTGAGAAAAATGAACCGCTCTGAATGATTAAAATGAGAATCTTGAGCTCATATACACAACACTAATACATCAAGTACACAGTCACATGCTACTGGGAGAAATGCACTAGAAGTTAAATATACTAGAAGATAAATGTCAAATAAGGGGTCATGGAGATAGTTGTAGCTAGGAAGAATAAGATCAGGTGCCTCCCTGGCGCAAGGGGTTAAGCCGGAGCACTATGAAGCATCCGCAGCCACTGCAGTGTGAGTTTGATCCCCAGCCCGGGAGCTGACCCACGTGGTGCAGCAGCCCTCTCCAGCCTCACCCACTGCTCCCCTCAGCAGTGTGTTTCAGTCAATCTGCCTGTTCTGTTTCCCACTTTCTCTCATGAATCCTCTCACCCCACTCCCCAACACCTCTGGCCTGTATCCCAGTTCTTATATGCATAACTAAATCAATCTTTAAAAAAAATAAGATCAAAGAAAAATTAGAACTGGCTGCAGCCCCCTCAATGGCATTTTGAAACAAATATGGAGGTCTTTTACTTTCCCTGCTTCACCCACCTTACTCTTAGATGGAACACATTTGGCTATTTTGTCCCAGCGGTCAGACGATCCTTTTGGGTACTGCTGTAATGCTAATTCTAGAAGTTTCTGTTGACTCTGAGTCCATGGTTCCTCTACAGCACGAGTTCTTTCTCTTTTCTGGCTTTCCTCATCACTGGATTCATTCTGTTCTGATATGTCAAAGTCCTTTTGCCTCTTTCCTCGGAACTTTTCTTCTGGCTCCACCTTTGTTGCTGCCTCAGGCAGCCTAGCTGGCTTCCGCCTCCGAGGCTGGCTTCCCAGGACCATGGCCTGCTGCTCTTGAGCATCCTCTCCCTGTTCGTTGTCGCTGTCCTCCTCCTCAGCATGCTCCACATCTTCTCTCTGGGTGATGATGTCATCTGGCAAGGCCATGGTGGTCTTGACAGACCTGGAGTTCTGGGCTGTTGATTTGAGTTCAGAGAGTCTAACCATTCCTGTGAGAAAGTGCACACCACACAGGTGAAAGGGCAAAGTGGGCTCAGGGACAAGAGTAGCAGCAGAAGCTGCCTCCACATGGCAGTGCTACCATAACTTTACGGGTGATAAAGTCAGTGTCAGCAGTAGAGATGGGACCAGACCCCGGCCCTGTCTTTGCTCGGGGGGCATATCTGTGAACAGGTAATGGAAAATCTCTGGGAAAGAATAGGCTGCTGCTTTTTAGGTAAGAAAGGCTATTTATTCTTCATAATTCCATTAGTAAGACTGAAATCTGTCAAATGTTAGGCTGTGCTCACCATCTGTGGGTGAGACACCCGGCCCTGGATATACTCTCTGCTCAAAGCAGCTTCTGTTGCCACCGTGATGTCTCCTTTGACAATAAAGGGTAAACTCCTCTCAGTCACAGGTGTCATCTCAGACAGCCTGTGTTTAAATGCACATCTGTTCTCTTCATGACACTTCCCCCCTCTGCTAGTCCTCTAGTAAGATCCATGTTTACCACTCACACTAAAAACACATTTTAGGGGACTATTTTGGAGGTAGATTTCTTTCATTTAGAGGCACACTGCCTATCTGCCTCCAGGCCCAGACAAATAATTTTATTTGTAGCAAAAGGAATCTGGAAATGTCCTTTTTCCTAAAGCCTTTTTCCAAGTTGACTCCTTCCTGGGGATGGCTTTTTGAGATCTCAGGGTTTGCTGCTTCATAGTTCGCTCACCTGTATTACTTTCCCTGATTTGAGTTATATTGGAAGGTTTAGGAGGAAAATTCTTACATCCTGGTTCCAGGAAAGAGTGTGGAGACACTAATAAAATACCAGTTATTCCTGGAGGGAAGAGGTTTTGAAAAACATGGAAAGCTGCTTGTTATCTGTTCTGAACGAGAGCTGACTCTGGTGGTGACGATGGATGGGTGGTGAACCACACAGAACGTTTATGTAGTGCAGACTGACTTTTTCTTGTGGGCCAAGCCCTCCCCGCCCTTACAAGAAAAGTACAAGGTTTTTATAGTTCCTTCAACTTAAGAAATATATCTGCACTCACCATATGGATAGGGCTGATTGGCTTGCTAGTGCTTGTAATGCGGTCCCTATTAGAGAAGTGAGCAGCAGAGTTCATTGGGCAAAACTATTAACATATTTAAAGAAGTTATTATAAAAAGGGATGTATTTGGAGAAATCACGCACAGTAGGTGCTATGAAGTGGATGCTAACTCACCAGGGGAGCAGGTAACTGAATCCTTCAGTTGCTTCACTTTGGCTGTCACCTGTTTCAAAATACAACAGCAAAAAACACCTTACTTTCACAAATCTGTTGTAGTTCACATAAAGGTTTGTGTAAATGAAAAGAGTTCATTAAATCTTAAGCCTAGAAGGACCCTCAGACATCAGTTCAATTCATAAGATTTAAACAAGGCAACTGCAGCCCAAAGAGATTAAATGACTTGCCCCAAAATATCCATCGAATAGGCAGAGTCAGAACAAGAACTTGAATCATTTGGTTACTTCTAGTTCCATTATACCAGACTACCTCAAAATAGAATAGTTTCAAAATCACTATATAAACAGGTCATGACTTTTGAGTCAGAATTTCCTGAAAGATTTTTATTTGCTGGAGACTGTTAAACTGGTAAATATAAACAGTTGGGTAATTTACACTTAAGTCAATCATGACACAATATAAAAGTCTTTGTCTTCTGGATAGAAACCCTAGGTGCATATAGATGGACACTAGTGGCAGAATCTCTTGGTGGAAGAGGGCAGCTAGCCCCAAAGTTATACAAGCGTGACTCTACAGATGTAATTTTGTTTGGTGGCAATTATTTCTTTTTTCTATATAAATGATATTGTATTCTATGCAACATTACATAACTTGTTTTTTCATTTAACAATGTCTTGTATATCTATGTATAGATTTCCCTTTTTAAAACAGATGAAATTTTGAGTGGAATGTACACATTTAAAATGTATACCTCGGGCCTCCCTGGTGGCGCAGTGGGTTAAGCAACGCACTATGAAGTAAACCGCAGTTACTGCAGCACGAGTTCGATCCCTGCTGCCGGCCAGGGAGGGG
>JAGFMF010011694.1:360499-382626 GCA_019455555.1 Galemys pyrenaicus | reverse complement strand
CTGCTCCCTGCTCTCTGTGGTGACTCCTCTCACCCCCCCACACCTCTGGCCTGTACCCCAGTGCTTGTATGCATAAATAAATAAATCTTTAAAAAAAATAAAATAAAATAAAATGTATACCTCACTGAGTTTTCACCAAAAAAGACCCTTGTAACCAACAGCATAATCAATTACTGGAAGTTCCTTTGTTCCCCCTAAGTCAGTCTCTATCCTGTCATAAACAACCATTCTTTCATATATATCAGTATTTTAAAATATGGTATCAAAATTTAAAAAAAATTATGGGTAGTTGCCCTAGTGTACTTTATCAAAGAAGCTAGCCATTCTTCCTCACTTAAAACACTAACTTTATTAAAATTGCATTTTGTTGTATATAAGGACTATTTAAAAACCTTTATATACTCTATCACATTAATCCACACATATTCTTGAATCAATATTTCACTGCTTTAATGAAATTTGAAAGTAAAATCTCAGAAAATATGGTCAACCCAAAATTAGGGAGATTTGGTATTCTATCTTTGTTCTATCTTTTACTAACTAGGCAATACTGAGCAACTTCCAGTCCTTTATCTGTCTCATGCATTACTCTCTGTAATATTAATGCCATTTGTCAGGTAGGGATGCTTCAAGTTTTAAATAAGCCCTGAGCATGATACCTGGCAGAAAAAGGCTCAGTAAATATTATCTATCATAATTCAGATAGATCATTTATTTTCCATTCACCCAAAAGGCAGGATTAGAGAAAATGATTAAAGCCTCCTAGAAACATTCTTGAATTTTATTCCCTTTCTTTTTCTGTTTCTAAATGACTTTGCTTGCTATTTTACAGAAAAAAAAATTAAACTTATTTAACATGAACTTCTTTGACTTCCCAACCCCAAATCTGATTTTATCCCATTTTAAAGAAATTGTCTTCCTTTCTCTTGAAGCCTCCCAGAACTCTGCTCCATTAATATTTTTTGCTTTCAGCTTCTTGTCCATTAGATGTATTTCATGAACATTTAAACGTAGATGAAGTATTCTTTACTTTAAAAGACAACTTTCCCTTCTGTTTCTTCTATTCCACTTGGCTTAAATGACATTTTCCCCCAGTTTTCCTTCTTTCTTTCAAACTTCACTGGACCCTCCTACATATCCCTGACTCTTGTTAACTAATCTAATTAATGTTCAATGCTCTGTCTTTGCCATTCATAGTTCTTTCCATTTCCTTTGGTTTCTCCTATCATCTGTTCAATAAATGAAATGATTGGTCTATATTTTTGGCCTTAACCTCTTGGAATGGCAGTTTCATGGAAATTGACCATGTAACAAAAATCAGTCATCATACTCCAAACAAACTTCATCTATGTAACAAGGAGCTACACTGTTCTAAATAAGGTGTGTGTGAGTACATATAATTTTCCTCATAGCAGCCATCATCATGGCCTACTTTATCACTTCAAAAAGAAATTGTACATTTTAGCTATTATCCTCTGTGTTTCATCCATTCCCAATCCACAACACTAAGCATCCATTAATCTACTTAGATTCCCTGTTCTAGATTTCATATGAATGAAATCAGATGAATTTTTGTGGCTTTTTCTTTCATTTGGGTTAACATTTCCCAGGTTCATTCAAGGTGTAGTATATTAATACTTCACTCCTTTTTATTGCAAAGTAATATTCCATTGTCAACAATACTGTACTTTGTTGATAGAAATTTGTGTTATTTCTATTTTTTGGCTATTATGAATAATACTGCTATAAACATTTGTGTATAAGGTTTTGTGTGGCATATATTTTTCATTTATCTTGGGTGTATATGCTTGAGCATGGAATGCTATATCATAACTTTTGGAGGAACTACCACACTGTTGTCTTTATTTATATGCCACATATTCTATATTCATTCATTTATCAATGGGTATTTAAGTTTTTCCCATATTTTGGCAAGTGTAAGTAGAGTTGCCATGAACATACAGGTGCATATTTCTTTTCAAATTAGTGTTTTCCTATTTGGATAAATACCCAGAAGCTAAATTGCTAGATCATATGGTGGTTCTATTTTCAAACTGTTGAGAAACCTGGTGGCTATACCAACTTACATTCCCACCAATAGTACACAAGGGATCCTTTCTCTCCACATCTTCACCAACACAATTTTCTTTATGGTAAGTCATTCTATCAGGTGTGAGATGCAATCTCATTATAGTGTTGATTTGTAGTCCCCTAATTATAAGCAATAAGGAACATCTTTTCATGTGTCTACTGGCTATCTATATGTCATTTTTGGTAAATGCCTAGATCATTTGCCCATTTTTTAAAAAAAAGATTTATGCATACAAACAATAGGGTACTGGCCAGAGGTGGGGGGGAGGGGAGGTAACAAAAATCACCAGAGACAGAGCAGAAAAGGGAGACTGACTGAAATACACTGCTGAGGGGAAACAGCAGACAAGGCAGGAGAAGTCTGCTGTATCATGTGGGTCACCTCCCTGGCCGGCAGCAGGGATTGAACTTGTGCTGCAGTGGCTGCGGTTTGTTTCATAGTGCGTTGCTTAACCCACTGTGCCACCAGGGAGGCCTCTCATTTGCCCATTTTTTGATTGGGTTTTTTTTGTCATTGCTATTGACTTTTATGAGTTGTTAATTTTAGATATTAATATCTTTGCAAATTCTCCCATTCAGTAGGGTGCCTTTTCCTTTTAATGATGGTTTCCTTCACTGTGCAGTCTTTTTTATTTTTTAAGATTGATTTATTTATGAATATAAAAACTGGGTGTAGGTCAGAGGTGTGTGTGGTGTGGGGGTGAGAGGATTCACCAGAGACAGAATGGGGAGCAGAACAGGTGGATCTACTGAAATACTCTGCTGAGTGGGCAGGGAACAAGACAGGAGAGGTCTGCTGCGCCATGTCGGTCAGCTCCCTGGCCATAGTGGTGACAGTGACTTAACCCCTAGATCACCAGTGAGGTCCTTCTTTCACATGTGGTTTCAAGCACTATTTACTGAAGATAATTATAGGCTCTTGACTCCTTTGTTACAAATTAGTTGTATGTATGGTTTATTTCTGGGCCCTCAATTTTATTTCATTAATCTGTGTCTGTGTTTAGCCAATATAATACTGATTACTGTAGCTTTATGTAGTATAGTTTCAAGTCAAGGACTGTGGTGACTCTGGTTTCTTTTTTTCTTCAGAACTTTGAAGTTCTCTTCAGATCTTTGGCTATTTGAGGTCTTTTGGTTCCATATAAATTTTCAGATTTTTTTCCTTCTATTTCTGTGAAGAATGCTGGGATTTTGGTTGGAACTGCACTAAACCCGTATATTACTTTAGTGAAAAGGGCCAGTTTAGAAATGCAAGTATTTCCAGCCCATGAGCACAAAATGTCTTTCCATTACTTTGTGATTTCATCAACTTATTTCAACAGTGTCCATGTGACGTTTTCAGGGCACAGGGCTTATAAACCCTAGTTAAATTTATTCTTAGGTATTTTAGTCATTTTGATGGCAATCACGAATGGTATTTCTTTTTCTGCTAGTTTATATTTAAAAATGCAATAGATTTTTATGTTTTGTAGTCAATTCTTTAATTTTGTAGCCAATTCCATTTATGATTTCTAAGTTTTTTTTTAAAGTCCTTTTCTATGTATAACGTCATTTGAAAATTAGTTTTACTTCTTCTGTTCCAGTTTGGCTACCCCTTATTTTTCTTATTTAACTACTCTGGTGGGGGCATTCAATGCCATATTAAATAACTATGGTGAGTAGACATATTTATTTTATTCCTTTCTTAGAGGACATCACCACTGAGGATGATGTTATCTGCTTGTAATAGATGGTTATTATATTTAAGTATACCCGCTTAATTTTTAAAAATCATAAATGGATACTGGATCTTATCAAATACTTTCTCTGCATCTATTGCAATGATCATGATGTTTTTGTTTGTTGATCTGATGTTTCATATTGGTGGATCTGCATATGCTGAACCATCTTTGCACCCCTGGAATAAATCCCACTTAGTCATGGTGTATGATCGTCTTAATGTATTGCTGAATTTGGTCTGCTAATATTTTGTGTCTACGTTCATCAGATATTTGCCTGTAACTTTCTTTAGTGTCATGCTCTTGTCTAGTTTTGTTATCATGGTAATAATAGCCTTGTAAAATGAATTGAGAAGCATTTCCTCTTCAGATTTTTGGAAGAGTTTGAAAAATATGGATAAAGATCTTTGAATGTTTGCTGAAATTCACAAGTGAAATCATCTGTTTCTGGTCTGTTCAAATTTTCTGTTTCTTCATGATTCAGTCTTGGGAGATTGCACAACTCAAGAAATTTATCCATTCTAATTTGTTGGCATATGCTCATGGTAGTTCATTTACGATCCTTTGTATTTCCGTGGTATTCACTGTAACTGTTCTTTCAATTGTAACTGAATCTTAATAACTCTAACTAAGGGTTTCTTAGGTTTGTTGTCCCCCCACCACTCCCCAAAAACAACCTAGCTCTTAGGAAAAAGCCCCACAAAAGAGCAAAATAACTATTTCTGCTCTGATTTTTATGATTTACTTCCTTTTACTGACTGGGTGTACCCCCCCTGAACCCTCCAGTTCTTTACATGCAAAGTAGATTGAGATTTGAGCTAAGCCTGTTTTACTGTAAGCATCCCTCTTAGTACTACTTTTGCTGCAACCTAAGATGCTGGTATGTACTATTTTATTTTTCGGTTTGTCTAGATACTTGATTTCTTCAGTGACTCAAAAGTTGTTCAGTACCATGCATTTAATCTCCATATATTTGTACTTTTCCCAGATTTTTTCTTGTGGTTTTTAACTTCAAACCATTGTGATCAGGAAAGGTGGCTGAGATAAATTTGATTTTCTTCATTATTTTGTATATCAGCATGTGATTTATTCTTGACAATGGTTTACAACAATGTATATAATTTGAGGACACAGATTCACACCTCTTTAAATGCATATTATAATACTATGTCCACCACCAAAGCACTTCCACTGTATTCCACTGCTCCCTTAACCCCACCCACTCTGGCAGCTTTAGTTCTACAGTATTTATTATCTCATCTTTCTTTTTGATAGTTCCTCACATGTATTAGGATGACTACTATGTTTTTTTTTTTAAAAGTGTTTTTTTTTTTTTCAAAGATTTATTTATTTATGCATACAAGCACTGGGGTACAGGCCAGAGGTGTGGGGGTGGTGAGAGACTCCACCAGACAGCAGGATGCAGAACAGGCAGATTGGCGGAACACACTGCTGAGGGGAGCAGCGGGCACAGCAGGAGAGGTGGCTATGCCATGTGGGTCCCCTCCCTGGCCGGCAGCAGGGATCGAACTCGTGCTGCAGTGGCTGCAGTTTGCCTCATAGTGCGTTGCTTAACCCACTGCGCCACCAGGTGGGTCCCTGTTTTTTTTTTTTTAAAGTTGTGTTTACGCATGCAAGAACTGGGGTATAGGCTAGAGTCATGGGAGATGAGAGGATTCACCAGAGATAGAGTGGGGAGCAGAAAGCGATGCAGGAGAGGTCTGTTGCGCCATGTAGGTCCCCTCCCTGGCTGGGGATTGAACTCACGCTGCTGTGCAGCGAATGTGTCACTCAATCCGCTGTGCCACCAGGGAGGCCCAGGATGACTACTATCTCATTGTGATTTGCAATTGCTTTTCTCTGATGATTAGTGATGCTGAGTACTTTTTCATGGACCTGTTGGCTACTAGGAAAATGTCTATTTAGATCTTTTGCCCAATTAATTGGGGTGATATGTATGTATGTATACAGTGATATTTATAAATACTTATATCTCTAGCTCTGTTATGCTATTGTATGAATTCCTTACATAGCTTTGTATAGTAACCACTTATTGAATATGTGGCTTGCAATATTTTCTCCCATTCTATAGGTTGTATTATCACTTTGTTGATTTCCTTTGCAGAAATTTTATAGTTTGATATAGTCACACTTGTTAAATTTGCCAAGACCCATATCAAGCTTATGTTTCTTCAATGAGTTTATGGTTTCAGGGTTTTGTTCAAGTTTTTATACCACCTGATTTTTGTGTATATTGTAAGGAAGCAGGGTCCAATTTCATTATTTTCCATGTGGTTATCCAGTTTTTGCAATGTCATGTTTTCTGTTTTCTAAAAAATAGAGAATACTTTACAAATTTGTGAATCATTGCTGCAGGAGGATCAGAGCAATTTTCTCCATATTCTAATTTTAGTATAAGTGTAGCTGAAGTGAGCACTCCCAACATCATTTGTTGAAAAAAATATTCTTTCCCACAGTAGATATGTTATTGGTTTCTTTTTTTTTTTTTTAAAAAGATTTATTTATCTATGCACACAAGCACTGGGGTACAGGCCAGAGGTGTTGGGGGGAGGTGAGAGGATTCACCAGAGAAAGCGGGGAGCAGAACAGGCAGATCAATGGAAGCACACTGCTGAGGGGAGCAGCGGGCACAGCAGGAGAGGTCTGCCATGCCATGTGGGTCCTCTCCCTGGCCGGCAGCAGGGATCAAACTTGTGCCGCAGTGGCTGCGGTTTGCTTCGTAGTGTGTTGCTTAACCCACTGCGCCACCAGGGAGGCCCGTTATTGGTTTCTTTGTCAAAAAGAGTTCTATATATGAGTGAGTTTATTTCTGGGGTTTTTAGGTACTATAAATTTTAGCAATGTTAACATCCCACAAGGTCATACTAATAAAAAGCAAACTGTAAATGTCAAAAATGTACTTGCACAAATGATAATAATGTCTCTAGAATTTCAAATCCACTATTTTGTTGGGTACAAAAACTAGATATTTATTCATTTCACAAAATCCATATTTCAAGAAACCTGTCTTATTTGCATATTATCATATAATAGCACTCCTATTAACTCACTTTCTGCAATTTCCCATAATGAACTGCCATCTTGTTTCTCAGTGGTAAGGACCACTTAAGATTCGTCAAGCTGACTGGATGTAAATACTACCACAAACATCTATTAAGTTGTATAACTCCTTTAGAGAATTCAGATTTTCACAGAGTTCATCTTCAAAGATAAAACTCCATGGTCTCTGTCTTATCTTTTTATTTTGCTTTCTAGGAGATATTATTGATAATTTTTAATTATTTTGCTTTATTTATTGGGTTTTTATAGTAGCCTTTTTCTTTGGTTTTTATGACTCAATATTTTCTTGACTCTAGATGCTAGAAGACTGGTACAAATTTTTCCCACTATCAAAAAGCAGAATATTTCTATTTTTGGAGTCTGCTAAAAAATTTCTTACCATATAAATGAATAGTGTTTCCAACTCCAAAATGCAAGAATCCTAAGTACATATCAAATCCAGTTGTTTATTAAAATACTAATGTGACCAAATAAAGTTTTATCCTAGAAATAAAGAGGACCTTGAAAATATACTTATGTTCATTATGGTCATATGAGAAAAATTATTTGATCATTTCAAATCCACTGTTAAAATTCCACATCTGTTCCTGAACACAAATGTAATAAATGAGAATTAGAAGAGGTAAATTGAGGAAAATCTAAGCATAATAAATCTCTTGATAGCACCAATACTGAAATTAGCAAAAAAAAAAAAAATCTGCACTAATCACTACTACAATAGTGATCACTAATATAACAAAAAATAGCAAAATATTAATTTACAGAACATATGACGTGTTTATACTTAAATTTTAATGAAGTTAGACTAACAAAGGAAGCAAGTTACAAAAATCAATCCTATAACAGTTTTTCCCCCAGAGTATGTTTAAAGTATTCTAAGAACAGAGTTCTGTTTTCTGTGAATCAGTTTTCTAGAAAAATTTAAAGTGTTTTCCATAAATATGAAATTAAATTTGTGATAAGGACATCTCAGATGAGCAATCAAAATATCTGGTCTTGTCCCAACTACTACTAACTATGTCACCTTGAACATCTTAGTGGCAATTTACTCAACTGTAAAATGGGAACAAGTAATGGTTGCCTAATTACCTCACAACACAATTGTGAAGGATCAAGTAAATTCACTCATATTTAAATGTTTTGAAAAAAGTATGGAATAATCATTCAAGCAGTATAAAATTAAAATACTGGTTTGAACTCTAAGTGAACATAGTTTATATTCCTGTCCTATGTAATTTTACGCAAAGCTGAGACAGACATAGTGACATGGAATACATATTGATAAACCTCTAACTCAGAAATCAAGTATAAAGCAAAACTCTAAGCAGGCCAATAGGCAGTTTAAGTAATTAAGTAGCTATATTGTAAGGACTCGAAAAGATCCTATTGTTATAGGGTCGGGAGAGGGGCATTTTAGAACCCCCAAACCCACCTTTTTTAAATGGGTTTTGCTATTTGCCATGTAAGACAAACATATAAGGTCTTTAATGGAAAGGTACTTTAATACAATTAGGGAACAATACAGAAAAGAAAGAATATAGTTATTAAGTTAAGCATTTAAAGTTTTTTTGAGGGTAAAAGTTTAAATAGGATTGACTTAAAGCAAGGCTCAAAAGTCTGCTGAAAGTTTAAAGAGGGTGGTCCCCAAGAAAAGGGGAAGGTCCAGGATCCCGGTTCTCCCCTAAAGAAATAAAAAAAATGCTAAAAAAAAATATAAGAGGACAGAAGAAAAAAAAAAAGTAGCAAAGAGACCTAAAAGAAACAGAGTAAAAAACATGTAAAACAAACTGCGCATTTTAGTCTTAAACTAGTTAAAACAAATGTGAATAAAAAACCTGTAAAAAGGTTAATAGCAAATTTCATCTTAATTTTAATATTGCTCTTTTCTTCCCAAATTTATCTACCTCTTTTTAACCCTTTTCTATGAGTCTCCACTAAAAGGTCCTTTAAACTTGTAGCAGGCTTTTGAGCCTTGCTTTAAGCCAATCCTATTTAACTAAACTTTTACCCCTCAAAAAAATAACTTTAAATGCTTAACTTACTATATTCTTTATCTTTTCTGTATTGTTCCCTAAATGTATTAAAGTTCCTCTCCATTAAAAATCTTACGTTTATCTTAATACAGCATATAGCAAAGCCCATTTAAAAAAGGCAGGTTTGGGGGTTCTATAATCCCCCTCTCTCTGCTCTGTAACACTACTGCCTCAAAACAACACTCCATATCCTTCAAGCAAGCAACCAAGTAACCTGAAATTTTTACAACAATAGTTCATATCCTTGGGATAAGAACCTAAAGGCTTCTAATAAGATGTATGAGAAAGACACACTTGGTAACTTGTATTATCTACTAATATCTGATTAAAATTGGTTATAGTATTATCTAGTGACTTGTCTAGTGAGGAATATGAAATAAAGGACCCATTCTTTTCTAAAACTTAATAAAGATTAGGAAGTTGAGGGAAGGAAGGAGCATGAAATCAGGCACAGATGAAAGTGCTATAGCACGAAGTCTTGTTAAGAGCAGTAGAAATGAAGAGAGAAAACCACAAGGATGATCCTTGTCATATTTACAATTTGTGTACGACTAGTTTAACTCTAAAAGTAATAGCAATAACATACACCCCAAAGTAATTACTATATATTTAGTTTACTAATAAACCATAAATAACATTTTAGTGACTAATCCACTTGCATTGGTTTGAAAGAATAATATAAATTCCCCCTGAAAGTTGTAGTGACATAAAATAAAAATAGAATTTTACTATTTTCCCTCTCCCTTTTCACTCACAAATGCAAACATTCATCTAACTACAAACCTCTCACTGAGACTTTAAGCTAATTACAAAAGTCTGTTTAAATCTATCCACCTGTCTCTTGTTTTGCTGCCTACCTGGGCCTTTTTCAAACAGGCAGAAAATCTCCAATCAGTCTGTTATCATGACCAGAATGCAAGAGATTAGTGACCAGGGAGAGAAGCAGAATCAGTTTACATCCTTTCAGGCAAGAGAAAGTTATTACTTCACAGGCAAGAAATCTGAGGCTCCCTGACCTTAATTTAGAAAACCTGCAGTTAATAATCACATTAAAGTTGGTTTTACATGCCAGACAGTTTTTGTTTCCTCTGTTGTTTTTAAAATTTGAGTGTCCTTTGTGGTTACCAAACTTATTTGCTGAAAGGCATATATTAACATTTAAAATATTTATAATAAAGTAGATCTTTTTTATAATAAATACTCAGGTATTTAGGTATACCTGAGTTAAAACACACTTGCATTATTTTTTCCAAGGCTAGTAACATTGCTTATATTGTTAAATTCCACTCTGGATAAATACAACTTCTTAATGATGAAGTCAGAAGACAACTTTTTTCTTAATTGAGGACTAAAATGGGTTTTCACTATTAGCCCAAATAATGTATAAATCCACTACAGATACACTCACCCCTCTCCCAAAAAGGACAATTGTTTCTTCAAGAGAACTAAACCTGAAACTACAAACTTAGTAAGAAAAAAATGGGTTAAAGAACAGAAATGTAAAGTCAGAGAACTGGAAGAGGTTGGATCAGGTCAATATGCAGAAATCTTGACAGCAAACTCAACTTGGTTTCTTTTTCATAATCCAATACTTAATGAAAATAAATCTAATACCATCAGTCAAAAAGAAGTCTAAGTGATCTTCTAAAGTGTGATTAACTTTAACTTGACATTCTATGAAGGGAACTAATAGTTGAGCCCAATTCAGCTGCCTCACTATGATTCATTGTGTTCACTAGAAAACCAGTCATCTGAGTCTTCATGTAACTGCTCTTTTAGAGTCATTTACAGTTTATATGTTTGTGTATAAGCAATTGAAATGAAATTATAGTCCAGCTATGGAGATGATGCTCAACAGATTCACGCTACATTTTCATTCTGTATCTATTTAATCTGTCCATATAGAAGAGTTGCAATGTAATTTCTCAGTTTACAAAATATTACCAAGATACTTTTGATATTATGAAAATATAACTTATACATGAAGGAAAAAAGATCTCAAAGTCATGTTTGCTACTTTCATCACAAAAGGAAAAATATCTACTAGAGATATGAAATCAGTCTCTCTGGGGTTTAGCCTAGAAGATAGAGACATATAGGATGAATTTGCCAAAGTCTGAAAAGGTGTCTTTGCTCACTATTATTGTAAATTATGTAGAGCTCTTCTAGATCTTTAAACCTTGAGAAAGCTAGTTAGCATTAGTTGGTTGCATCATGTATATTTTCAACATTTAAATTTCAACTCTCAGAAATACAGATAAAAATTAATTTAAAATACTGCTCTACTAAATTTCCCATCTGCCTTTGGCATTATAACAAAAACTTAAAGGCAACGCTGTTTTCAAAGAAGACACTAAATGAACTATCTTTTTCATTATGTACTTGAACTAAAATTTTGGGACCTTTTTGTTCCACAACTTTCTAAAAATTATTTTGGTAATTTTTATTGATTGTGATATTAATAACAGTTATATAGTACTAAGTCATTGGGAACTAGACTTATCTAGTCCCTAAGATAATTGGTCTCCTCATGAAACAAAAACATGTCTCAAAAGCTGAAGTCAAAATAACGCAAAACATTTTTATAAAATTCAGTCTTTTCAATATGAATTTAAAGAGCTATAATAAAAATATTCATATGCATAATTTAAAATTCTGAAAAGCAACTCCTATAAAAAGTTTAAGCATTTATGTAACAAGGTTTTGTGGTTTTTGTTAGTTGTATCTATTAACCATTTTGCAAGATTTTTTTCATTGTTATCAAAAAACCCCAAAAGTATACTAACAAAATTGAAATATTTAATCTATAGAATTTATTTAGTAAAGGATATTTGCTGTCATTTATAAAAATAGATTATACTGATGAAAATAAAAATTTCTCTCAACTCCAAGTAAACATTTACTGAATATTATATCTCAGGTGTTGTGGTAGGTGTTTTTATAAGATTCTCTGCTCTCAATTTCCTGACTAAACGCACCCAAAGTGTTAAGTCAAAAACTTTGCGGGTAAACATTTTGTATTCTGAATGTTAGGACTTAACCTACTCTAATTTAATTACTAAGAAATGCTAGCATTACAATGCTAGTTTTTGTGTTTGAATGCTATATAACATATACAGAATTTTTTTATTAAGAGACTCATCAAAGTAGATGGTAGGTATCATCCTTGAGATAAAAACAAACATAACAGGAATAATGCTCATTTAACTAATGCAAACCACCTGTCTAAATATTTATTAATATGTACTTCAATATTAAAAAGGTCCAGCTGAAATACAAGTTCTCTAATTCTGATCATTCTGAGAACTCTTTTCAGTTAAAGGGTCACTATAAACACAAAAACTAGCATTGTTTTTCTGTGATTAGGTTACAGTAGTTTAAGTCTCTAAACACTAGAATTCCTCACACAGCTGTTAATTGTGGACTAGGGGGTTGGCTGACATCTGCTTCTTGCTTATTTCGTTAATGGTTCACTTCCAGGTCCTAAAAGGATTGTAGTCTTTCTCCAAAGATAATGTTGGACCCATCTATGTCTGCCCTACATAGTTAGCTTGTTCTGGTTTGTCACTCTCCATACAATGCAAATCTGAGTGAACTCACATCTGTCACTGATCGACCCAATTCGTGGGCAATCTTTTCCCATCGACCTGGGGTCCCTCCAGGGAACTTAACCATACTTCTTGTCAGCTGGCTGAGGTCCTCTTCTGTCCATTCAGGTGCCTGTAAAACATTAAAGGAAAAAAAAGGATAATTGGGAGAATGTTTGCTAAAACATTTAATAAGCTTGTAAAACAAATTATTTGCAATATACTTACTGCAAAAACAATTAAAAATGTATCCAATAGTGTAAAGATTTGAATTGAATATTTAACATTAGAATGCAATGCTCCAGCTTTATTTTTCTATTTATGCTAAATAAGAGAGCAGAAATATTGTGTAGCTAGGCTTTTGAAGACATTAAAAGGAAGACCAAACAGTGTGCATTAAAGTGAGGATTCATTCTCAAAGCCTACAAAATGTATCACTGCTTTTCACCAATGTCTCCTGTTACTAAACTATAAAGGTCTTCAAGTTTTAAGAAAAAATATACTTACTTTAAAGCATAAATGAAAATATGAACAAGGGAATATAGTAAAACTTAGAAATGATACATAGAATGAACAAAAACATATCTGTTACAATATTTAGTTCTATAAATAACATTTACAAAAAATTTAACTTATCAAATGCTAGCTAGCATTTTAGAAAACTTCAGAACAGAAAATTAGAAACTTTGCAATCAAGACTTAAGCCATCAAGTCCATGCAAGGCAACATTTCATTTTTGAGGTGAGTAGCTTCAAAAAGTTGAACAAATCAAACTGAATAATAAAGTACTTAAAGATTATAAATTTTTTTGTAAAAGCAAATTTTAAGAGGAAACATATTCACAGCATTTTATTCAGCACTACCTGCTGGGCAAATCCTCAGATAAGCAAAGAAAAAAACTAGTATCAAATAACAAGCATGTTACAATTTATGTTTTTGCATTACGGTTTATACTATTCTGTACAGAACAGTAACCACTCTGGTATTAAACAATACTTGTAGGAGTCAGCAGAAAGATGAAGGAAGCCCACCTTATTTTTCTTTAATTAAAAAGAAAGGGGAAAAAAGGAACCTTTGAGACAAATACCTTTTCTAATCACCATTTCCGATAATGAACGGGCATACATCAGGCCGTTTGCATTACAGAACCATCAGCACAGAACAACAGTCAGAGGTGAGTGACCCCAGGGACTATCTCCACAGCTACAGCAAAGCTTCTCCCTGACACTAATCCTCCCTGTCATTCTCCCACTGTGCTCTAACCACACTGACATCCGCCTTCCTCACTGCAAGCTTAACGGGGCCCTTCCTGACTTTTTACTGTCTTCCCCAATCAATGGTTCAAGCGTGCTCTTTTCACCAAGTCCAAATGGCAGCTTCACTCATAATCAAAGTGCATTGCCCCTGTTAAAGGGCTTTCCGAAAGGCTCTCCCATTTGCATTCATTTGCAAAGCAAACTACTTTTATTCACTTTGTTCTGCTATCAAGAATGTTCCCTGAAGCAGATAAATTGGCATAAATACAACCTGCCACTTAAGAGTCAGTAAATAATAGCCAATAGTAGGGAGGATTTTATCAATCATTCTATTTTGTATCCACTAAAAGCTGAAAGCCTCCAACATATTCATCAGTCCAACCCTTACCATACATGCATAAATTCACTTATAAAAAGGTAACCTATATTGGGTATGGTTGGGATTTCTCTGACATTTAATGAAATCAGATATATAATTCTCCATATGAGATAATTAAACATTTTATTCTAAAGGTTTTTTTTTTCTTTCCTTTTGCTTATTTTAGTCTGTTTAACAGAAAAAGTATTGCTCAGATATTATTAGGACATGTATTTTCAAGGAAATTATTTTTATTGCTAAAAAGCTGAAATTTTAATAAGCACACCAAGTGACTTCAAAAATGCGAGTGTAAAAGAATTTAAATGTAAGCTTATAGAATAGTGAAACCATGAAAAGCATTAAGTTAACACTGTAGTGAGAAACATAATATTCAAACCATATCTATATCAATGCAATTTCACACTAAATCAAATCATCTTATTTATACATTAATTATAACATTTTGTCTCAAATGTCAGTAATATTTCACACAGCAATTATTTAAATAATTTCTATTTTTAATATAACATTGCATATATGAAAAATGGACATTAAATATTAACCTGGTTTTAATTCTTTGATAATGAGTCTAAAACTGCAGTGCTTTTTTGGCTTGGATAGGCAAAGTGTAAAATCAAATATTTGGGCTATTAGCCTAAAAAATTATCTATTGCTATAATAAGCTTTAAGTTTTTTGGTTATTTTGTGACCATGATTTTTTTAATACTTTAAAAATAAGGTCAATACTCACAAGGCCTATATCTGCAATCTTTGAGAGTATCCTTTTAGCAATTCATTATTCTGTCTCCTACAGCTGTAAGGCACTTTGGTGTATGTGTAATTCCTCAGCAATAGTTAGCTGTGTCTTTAGAAGCAACAGAGCCTACTGTGATCCAGCTACTACAGCAGCCATGAGGGTGGTCATGGTGTGAATGTATTCTTCTTGTTCTAATCTGAAGCCAACTGTAGCTGTGAAAGTCAAATGAATGCATAAGCATACGGCTTTGCCACTTAAAACCATGTGTGTCCAATATTACTGACACACTGGGCCAAAAATTCATCTCTACAGTAAAGTAATGGAAGATACCACATGGTGTGGGGACAGCTGTTGTGACTACACAAGCATTCCAATTTTGCATCAGAAAAGCCTCACTCTGGGAATAAATCTCCATACTGAATACAAACTAAAAAGTTTTCAAATTATTGAATATTTTATGTAATGATGAAAAAATAACTTCTAAAGTTAAGAGCTGCTATAAAATGTGAGTTATATTCCTAAATAATGTACATTTGGGATAGATTCTTGTCTTAAAACCAGTTATGTTCAAACATTTGGTTTCTTTGAAAATCCTTATATTTGGAAATAGGAGTTAGAGGCTATGTGAGAAAGCACACTATTTTTAAAGTTACCTATACACACTTTGCCCCTCATAGAATTAGAGCATAAAATGCTAATTACAAGATAACATGCAATTTATTTGGTACTGAACATTTATGATCAAATTTTAAAAATATATGTATTGCACTTTCAAACTTGATAACAAAAGATCTATTATATCCAATAGGTATTAAAACTTCTTAATGAACAATATTTCTATTGAAATGACCTGTTAATAATTATTACATATATAATTATAGAATTTGCATTTTTGGATTCAACTATTTTTAAAGACAGCTCAACTCTTAAGGTCTATGAAATTTTACTTAAGAAAATAATATCTTTACAAAGTATCACCCAGTTGTATATCTCCTAGTATGGATGATATATCCAATAATCTGCTACCCTCTAATTCTATGTTCTGTATTGATTTTCTATTTTAGAATATGCATTTGGCCTTTGGCGACTCAATTTTTGTTTCTAATTTAAAAACTGAAGAGTTAAATGCCCTCAACTATATGTGGATAAATGGTATATAAAGAACAATGCCTTAATTGTGTCTGTATTCTTAGGAAGAGAAAGTCTTTTTTGAAGAAAAACTTGTAACTCATCCCTAACCACTGTTCTAATGTTGTCTTCCTTTAGCAGCTATCATTACTTTAAACTGTGGCCAGAAATGCCTCTTTATCTATGGCTTAGTTGCCTTCTGGACCAATAATTCTAAAGTGTGGCATGTAAACTGGCACCAATCTCCAATTTGTTATTTATCTGTGCTGGCAAGGTAAGTTTAGAAATTTAACTTGGGGCCACAACCATCAAGTGTGTGGTAAGTAGACTTGAACAGAAGGAAGTGTGAGCTGCATTCTTTTTAAGCACAGCAAGACTAAAAGATTGGTCAGCAACAGACAGAAACAGATTATTAAAATTGGTCCTTTACTACAGAATTTAAACAATGCAAATTTTACCTTTACCTCCTTTTTGGGGAGCAACAATAAATCTTCCTTGAGACTAGACAAAAAATGTTTGACCCTTTCTTTTAAAAAATTATTTTATGCCAAAAGTGTTGGGATGACTTGTTACACAGTAAAATACAATTAATACAAGAAGATCATTCTAGGCATAGGAAATGGCAAATTGCAAAGGCCTTAAGGTCAGAGCATATCTCAGTTGTTTGAGGCGTCAAGACACCAGAATGGCTGGAACAAAGTAAGCAATGGGGGGCAAGCAGAGGAGATGAAACCAGAGCGGTAAAGACATGAAACCACATCACTCTTTACTCTGCATTAAGTTAATGGAAGGATTCCCTTCCCCCAGTTGCTTGTGTGATTTTTGTCTATTGAGAAGGGTTTCTTTACAGAGAACCTATTTAATAAAGGTTTGGGTAAGCCAGTTCAGTACCAGTGCTGAGAACTAAAAGATGGAAGAGAAGATCCCAGAATAGTCTCCTCACAATTTAATAGTGAAATCAGGAGGAAGGGCAAAGGTGATCCAAGATGACCATATCCAGTACTGCAGCTAATTAAGTTTGTAGTAATTTACCTTGAGCTATATGGATATGAGGATATAAGAATCCCTCAAGTCTAATGATAGTGCTAATCTCTATTTTTTTAGAACATAATTTTCCTCATAAAGCAATAAATACTGTTTTTTATTTACTACTTGGGAGTATCCTTTCTCAACTGAAGTTCCCTGTCTAAATAAAGAAACACAGAAAATTATTTAAGTGCCAATTTTTCAATTCTCCCAAGGATGAGAGTAGGAAAGAAATTTACTTGTTACATTCAACAGATGTATAAAGCACTAGAGCATAATTCTTATAAAACCCTGTTTGAAGAAAGCTGAGTGAGAGTCACTCCACAAATATGCATAACTGAAATCTTAAACTGCTGCTCTTCAGGCTATTTTCAATAAAGTTTTGGCCCATTTTTATTCCTTCCTTAGAACATTGTTAAATAACAAATTCAGGCTGGGCAAAGAGTTAGGGAAAAGTGGTCTACTCTGTGCACAGTCTTTTATCCAATTTTCCTGTCCCAGCCTACACCTTTAATGTTTGAGTGTTTCTACGCTTCTGTGACATGCAGTGAGGAGAAGCTGACTTTAAGGACTAAACAACAGAGTAGGGAAAGTTAAGACCTCAGTAGTTACAAATTATTCATTGTTTTCATAATATTCCCTCTGGTATGACTGTCTCTTCTTTCTTCTAAGGTTTGTCTTTTTAATTGCTTTTTTTGGGGGGAGGGGTGGGAATTTAGAAAGGAGTAATGATAAATATGATCAAAGGTGATATATTAAGAATTCCCACAAGATTTCATGTAGAAAACAGTTGTGTAGTATTTAAAACTGACACACATTCAAATTCTAATCTAGATAGTATGTTCTAGTTCACCCATTCATAATTTAATATTGTACTAGTTTGACTCCATTTTCAGGTGTTTGGTGATAGCTTTGAAGTCTCACCCCTTTAAGTGGCCTTGGATCATGTGTCTTAGTACAGACTCATCTATGTCTCTTAGCCTGAACTGTTTGTTTAAATTCCAGCATGAGCCATGACTGATGCTAGACTCAGTGGGAAAGACTTATTTGATGACAGACTAGCTAAACATCTCAATCAGATGTTGGTCCCTATTCTTTAAAGGGTTCAGGGCAAAAGACTTACAGCTAGTAGGATATTAGGTCCACTGGATGGTGCTTGTACGGAGGAATAATGGTGCCTATTTGAAGGGTTGAATTACAGGATAGCCCAACTCATGAAAGTAGAACTTTTGGTAGGTTTTTTTGGATTTGGGAAAGCTCAAAAGAATTTCCATATAAACTTAAAGGTGACAATGTTCCCACACCCAACAATACCAAAAGAAATGTCCTACTTTCAGATGGCAGAAGAAATGTGTATTGAGATATAAATTCCTAAAGGCAGATGGCTGCTAGAACTTTACAGAATGCCTTTGATACTTCTGCTGCCTCCATCTATGTTGTAGAAAAGATCTTAATTCTCAGAGTTATAGGGGAAAAGACCCATTGCACTCCCATGGCACAGGTAATGTGTTACTTCAACTATTTTCAGGGGGAAGGATCTTAATCCTGATTATAAGCTATCTGGAAGAAAAAAATTACATGAGCAGTGTAGAAAAAGACCTCTCTGAAGTACATTCAGTAAGCACTACCATCCACCAAAAAAAGGGGGGGAGGGGAGAATTCAAATGATGTAGAGTTCCATGTCCTTGGCTCAGGTGAAATCCAAAGAGGCAGAGCTGTAGTGCTCCACATGAGTTGGGGTTCTGGTAAAGAGGGCAATAGAGACAGCTGACAGAAGACTAACTCTCAGAGCCAAAAAGCTAGAGGAGAGATAACAGTGGGCAACACACATGAATGTGGTCTCACCAAGTAAGCCCTCAATAGCAACTAGGCTTTCCTTTGCCGTAACCGTCCCCCTCTCCACTGACATAGTGGCAGTTCTTCCACCATCCCTGGGTTGTCTGTATGCCTACAGCAGTCATCAGTAGTCAAAAAATTAAGGGATAGCACCATCTACTGGAAAACAAAAAGATAAGCATCTAATTACTACCTTGTTGTGTCCTGCTCTAGGTGCCTAGTGTTACTCTGGGTTTTGAATCCCTTGTGAGGCAGACAGGAATGGATTCTCTAGATTTTAAACAAAAGCAACAGATTATAAAAGGTGGTAGGTAAGCAAAATGTACACACAGAGGAATATATGTAGAGGCAACTTGAAATTTCAAGATAATATGAAATCACAAGGAGAAAACGATAACTTTCTAGAAACTACATTTATGTAGTTTAGGTCATATTTATTTACTCTATGACCTAACAGAAAATTTCGAAATATTGAACATGAAGAACCTTAAAGAGACAGAATAAAATTTAGGAAACAACGCACTCAGTAAAAAAATTACAGAGCATAAGGAAGAGAACAAAGCTGTAAGCAAGAAACTAGTAGTTTCAGCATGTGAAGAACTCAATAAATGACCTCAAGAGTGCCCAAGAAAGTTATGGAAATAGAAGAGACTTAATGGAAGAAAAAAATCAGTGAGCATTAGTATAGAAACGCAAAAATTGCCTAGCCACTCAGAGGCTCTGGGGTGACACCTAAAAAATGCTTAAGAGAAATGCTTCAGGCGAGAAGGGGTGACTCTAATCAGGTAAAACTCCATCTGGAGAGCATGTGCCTATAGTTAGGAGGAGGACTCATGGAGTCTCCATGTCCCTGAATTGAGTGAAGGTTATTTCCGTGGACAAGAATAATAAACCAATAGTGCGGGGGGTGGGGGACGACAAAAACCCCAGAAAATATCTAGGTAGAGGGAGAGAAATAAATGAAAAAATACTATGAGATCTTGGGACTCCATTAGGAAAGGCATCAGAAGTATCATGGATATCCCAGTTCGAAGACTTATTCAAAGAAATAGTAGCTGAGAACTTCCCAAAGCTGGAGAAGGAACTGAATATACAAGTCTATGACAATAACAGAACACCTGGTTATTTAAATGCAAAAAACCTACATTAACACACATATCAGTGAAACTATAAAGAATTAAGACAAAGAAAGTATATTAAAAGAGGCTAGGGGGAACAAGCATGTAACATAAAGGTACTTCTTAAAGTTGCCATTAGACTTCTTAGCAGAAATGCTACAGGCCAGAAGAATGTGGCACAACACTCTGAATACTCAAAAACTGTCAATCAAGAATATTTTATTCTGGGGCCTCCCTGGTGGCACAGTGAGTTAAGTAACGCACTGTGAGGCAAACCATGGCCACTGCAGTAGGAGTTTGATCCCTGCTGCCGGCCAGGGAGGGGCCCACATGGCGCAGCAGACCTCTCCTGCCTCGCCCGCTGCTCCCCTCAGCAGTGTGTTTCAAGTCAATCTGCCTGTTCTGCTCCCTACTCTGTCTCTGGTGAATCCTCTCACCACCCTGCATTCTGGCCTGTACCCCAGATCTTGTATGTATAAATAAATAAATCTTTAAAAAAAAAAAGAAAAAAAAGGAAAAAAAAAGAATATTTTATTCTACAAAACTACCTTCTTTCAGATGAGATATAGAGGTTTTCCCAAACAAAAGCTGAAGAACTTTACTATCACTAGACCTCCACTACAAGAAATGTTGAAAGAATCTCTAATTTTAAAAAGGAAAATTCACCAAAAAACAAAAAACCCAAACAAGGCAATAAACAGAAAGAATCAGAAAAACAAAGATAAAATAACAGCAATTCCTCAAATAGCAACAGGTACCTTAAAAAATGTAATTGGGATCAACTCACTAAGTCAAAAGGTAAAGGGCTGGATGGATTAAAAAAAAAAAACTTATAAAAAAAAATAAAACTTACATGATGTCCACGAGAGTCACAGAACGATATTAAAAACAACAGACTTAAAACGAAAGGGTAGAAAATATAACTTCAAGCCAACAGAAAAATGTAAACGTAGGAATTACTATACTTTATATCAGATAAAATAGACTTCAAATCAAAAAGGTAATAACTGGGGCCTCCCTGGTGGCACAATGGGTTAAGCAATGTACTATGAAGCAGACCACAGACACTGCAGCACAAATTTGATTCTTGCCGCCAGCCGCCCGGCTGGGGAGGTAACCCACATGGCACAGCAGACCTCTCCTGCCTTGCCTGCTGCTAAATCTTGGCAGTATATTTCTGTTGATCTGCCTGTTCTGTTCCTGACTGTCTCTGGTGAATTCTCTCACCCTCATACCTCAGGTCTATTCCCCAGTTCTTGTATGCATAAATGAATAAATCTTTAAAAAAAAAAAAAGGTAATAAAGAGACAAAGATGAACAGTGTATAATGGTGAAGAGTTAAATACAGCAAGACATACAATTATTAATTTGTATGCACCTAACAAATGACCATCGAATTATATAAAGCAAATATTAACAGACATAAAAGACATAGACAATATATTAATAGGAATAACGGAATTATAACAGCCCACATACATCAATGGAGAGATGATCCTGACAGGAAATCAACAAGGATGCAAGGGCTTAAATGACAAATTGGTGAAATGAACCCAACAGAAATTTATAGAGTATTCTATCCCAAAACAGAATAAACATTCTTCTCCAGTACACACAGTACACTCCCAAAGATAGACCATAGGTTATGACAAAATCACATCAGGCACCTTTAAATTAGAAATTTAAAAAAGGAAAGAAATAAGAAATAAACCAACAGATAAAAGAGAGAGAATCCCTAAATATGTGGACACTAAGCAACATGCTATTGAAAAACTGCTGGGTCAATGAGGAAATCTAAGGAAAAAAATGGATATAGAAGAACCATACCTCAACATAATGAAGACCATATATGACAAATTTACAACCCACATCATACTTAATAGAGAAAAGCTGAAGTTTTTTCCTTTAAAATCAGGAAAAAGACAAGTATGTCTTTTCCTCATAATTATTACTCAATGTAGTACCAGAAGTCCTAGCCAAATCAATTAGATAAGAAATTGTTATCCGGGCCTCCCTGGTGGCGCAGTGGGTTGAGCAATGCACTATGAAGCAGACCACAACCACTGCAGCACGAGTTCGATCCCTGCTGCCGGCCAGGGGGGGACCCACATGGTGTGGCAGACCTCTCCTGCTGTGCC
>JAGFMF010011694.1:339713-360449 GCA_019455555.1 Galemys pyrenaicus | reverse complement strand
CTGTGGTGAATCCTCTCACCCCCCCACACCTCTGGCCTGTACCCCAGTGCTTGTATGCATAAATAAATAAATCTTTAAAAAAAAAAAAAAAGAAATTGTTATCCAAATTGGGAAGGAAGAAATAACACTGCATTTGCTGATGACAAGGTAATATATACAGAAAACCCCAAACACTTCAGTTAAAAAAAAAAAAAAAAAAGGTTAGAAATAATAAATGGAGCCTCCCTGGTGGCACAAGGGATTAAGCACCGCACAATGAAATATCCACAGCCATTACAGCATGAGTTCAATCCCCGGCCAGTTAGTTGACTCACATGGCACAGCAGACCTCTCTTGCTGCTTTTCTCAGCAGTATATCTCAGTCAATCTGCCTGTTTTGTTCCCCACTTTGTCTCTGGTGAGTACTCTTACCCTCCCACACCTTTGGTTCTTATATGCATAAATAAATCTTTTTTTTTTTTTAAAAGAACAAATGAATAAATAGAGTATACTGGCAGGCTATAAAATATACAAAATCAGCTGTTTCTAAATGCAAATAACAAGCTAGCAGAAAGAGAAATCAAGAAACAATTTTACTTACAACTGCATAAAAAAGAACATATACCTAGGAAAAAACTTAGGTAAGAAAATAAAAAACATATTCTGAAAACTATAAGACATTGTTGAAATAAAAAGACACAAAGAAATGGAAAGATGTTCCATACTCATGAATTGGTAGAATTAACAACACTAAAATGTGGCCATTTTACCTAACCCAACATACAGATTCAATAAAATTCCTGTCAAAATCCTAACCAAATTCTTCACAGAAATAAAAAATTCATAAAATTCCATTTCCCAAGAAGAAATCCAGGTTCATATGCCTGAGTGTAAAGCCTTGGCATCAGGCCCTTGTCTATTTCGCCAGGTTTATATCATCTTAATTTCTGCATCATACCTTTATCCTTCAGATATCCTGAACTACTGATCGAACTACAGGCTGTTTCATACTTGTGTGTGTTTCTGAATATTTTCCTCTGCCCAGAATGTACTATTTTGCATTGTCCACCTAATGGTCACTCCTCTTCCATTAAGAAATTATTACATTATAAGGATCTATTATATAACTGTTTCTCTGTATGGATAAACTTAAGATTTGGACTTATACCTTTCACTCACATATACTTAATGCCTGGAGTACATTATAAGGCTAATGAACAGTTGTTGAATGAGTATTTTGGAAACAAGTAGAACTCATAGCAGGTTATTTTGTAGGTAGAAAATAATATTTAGATATATTATTAGAAGATAAATCATATACAAGTGGGAAATGATAATTACATATTTCTCCCAGGATTAGTGATGCTAGTGCAATAAAGTTAGAAGTCTATTAAAGAGATATTTTCATATCTCAAGAGACATTTATTTATAGATTTATAGCTTTTAAAGTTAAATGTGAGCTCAAGGAAACAACTATTCTGTCTTTAGGCAAAAAATTTCCTGTATTATCCTATTTGGGAAAAAAATAATTGAAACCAAAAGAATTGAAGGGATTTTTAAAAATCAGTATTTATGCTTGGCAAATGGCAGAGGTGAAATTAGACACCTACAGAATCTTCATTTTTCAGTAGATGCACTATATTAAGCACACTATATCAAAGATCATATTATTCAACAAAATGGTATTTCATTCTTAGGTTAATAATTGGCATCCTATATGTACACTAAAATCTTATTAGATTAATTAAAACATGAAATGAAGGATACCATTTTAAGTAGTTATATTGTATTAGAACAGCCTCATTGTAATGGTTTATCTAATGCCATAATATTTAATAAGATATTAGAGTTATAAGGGATTAGATATAAGTCAGTCCAAACTTTCTTTTTCAGATAGAAGAAACTAAAGCCTACAGAAGTTGAAAAAGCTTCATCAGAATAAGAATACAGAAAAGCTAATATAAAGTAATTTATAAAATCACTATATTTTTTTAAAAGTACAAATGTTAACTTTTCACTAATTTCTATAAATTTAGAGACTTGAACTTAAGTCTAGAAAATTAGAAAAAAAAATAACAGAGGCTATTTAGGTGAAAAGTGGATACTTAAGAGTTACTTCTTTGTGAAGGTAGTAAATTTTTATGTTTTATCCATATCTCCTTATGACCGTTAGTATACACATATATAAGATGGTTCCCTAGGATGAGGGGAAATTGATATGAAAAAGCATAAAAATCAATCTCATACCAAGATGAAATTACAGCATGATAGGGTTCTATGATACCTAAATGAACACCACCAATATATTTAACTGCATTTTTAGACATGGTAGTTTTGGTTTTCTCCTCTAACTTAACATTGGTTATGATTTTTCTCACTAATGCTTAATTTTCTTATTCTCAAGGAAAAGGTACTCAACTGACATTTTTTTTCTTTCTTATTCGGTCTTAAAAATTATTAATTTTATATGCTTTCTATTTATATATAATATCAAAGTCAAGTTTTTACACCTGTACTTATATGAATAAGCACTTATAAATTATATAGTTATTGTGTTTTTATAATTTTGGGGAAATGGCTTTTCTTTGAATTCACAGAATCAATTTAAAATGTCAAAGAAAGAAAAGTATACCAATCCATGCTCGAAATGTATCAAAGGTAAAAAAATAAACACTTCTAGAATTTTAAAAATTGAACAAGGATTTTGAATTTTAGATTTTCTTAACTGGATCTAGGTTAAATTGTACTTACTTACTGAGTAAGTACATGAACTATCTAAAGTAAGCCTCACATCAACTATGAACCAAAGTTGAACCAAAGTTAGTTATGAGAGGTCTATAATGTAATGGCTATGCTCCTATGGCACTATGGCATCATGATCAAGAGTAAAAGTCCTGGAGCCAAATATACCTCTTTCACAACCCAAATTCCCTTAATAACTGTAAATTTGGATAAAGAACATAACTACTATAAGCTTCAGTTAACTCATCAGTATATGGAGGACAATAATAGTAGCTCACAGGACCTCCCTGGTGGCGCAGTGGGTTAAGCAAAGCACTATGAAGCAAACCAAGCCACTGCAGCATGAGTTCGATGCCTGCTGCCAGCCAGGGAGGGGACCCATGTGGCATAGTAGACCTCTCCTGCCTCACCTGCTGCTCCCCTCAGCAGTGTATTTAGGTGGATCTCCCTGTTCTGCTCTCCACTCTGTCTCTGGTGAATCCTCTCACTGCCCTGGACTCTGCCTGTACCCCAGCTCTTGTATGTATAAATAAATCTTTTTTTTTAAAAAAAAATAATAGTAGCTCACATAGTTGATGTGAGGCTTACTTTAGATAGTTCATGTACAATACTTTCCAACAAATGCTCAACAAACATTAGCAATCATTTTTATCATGTTATCACTTGAAAGGAATTATCTGCTACTCTACTGGAGCTGCTATAATTGACACTGTTAGAAAATAATTTGGAGCTCTAGAAAAAATATTTTAGTGTGGCAAGTAGACATCAGAAATCTAAAGTTACTGCATATGACTGATTAGGCAGCTGGATCAGAAGAACTCACAAAATAATAAAGATTATTTAATCTAAAATCTAGCTGAAGGCAAAAGCCTACTCTCAAAAGACCTGGAACTTCAGGAAACAGAAATATATTCTGGAATCCATACCATATGGAAAGTCTTAATAGAATGTTGCCCTTCTCCCAGTAAAAATGGGATTTCTGTTAAGGACTACATCCACAGGTTAAGTCGAATTACAAGAAAAAAACTCTACCACATAACTACCATCTACATGGGACAGCAAGGAAGGGCATTTTCCAAGTGTCAAGCATCTCAGTGTGATAAAAGAAGCTAGTGAGAATTTGGGGGCCCCCCTGGTGGTGCAATGGGTTAAGCAATGTACTATGAAGCAAACCGCAGCTACTGCAGCAAGAGTTCAATTCCTGTCACCAGCGGTAGACCTCTCCTGCCTCGCTGCTCTCCTCAGCAGTGTGTTTCAGTAGATCTTCCTGTTCTGCTCCCTATGCTGTCTGGTGGATCCTCTCACCTCCCACAATTCTGGCCTGTACCCCAGCTCTTGTATGCATAAATAAATAAATCTTTTTAAAAAAAGAAGCTAGTGAGAATTTGTAAACATGAGCTAGTCCTCACCAAGATTTATAGCCCCAATTTATATTACTTATGGAATCTAAAAAAACCCTGAATTCACCTTAAAGTGGCACTGTAGTGTGACCATCATAAAGTTATAGAAGGAATTACATTCACATAGGACCTAAAAATCTCAAAAAGAAAAATCAGTTCCCAATAATAATGAAAACTCACAGGAAATATGATGAGGAGAAAAAGACTCACAGAAGTATTATATGTTACAATTGTTATTCAAAGATTATGAAGTAATTAAGTTTAGTATATTTAAAGAAATAACAGTGTGAAAATGTTTACAGAAAACATTTACCTAAAAGGTGTTCCAAAAGATCTGATGACAGGTAAATATAGAGGCATTCACACCTGGACATGTAATGGTGAAAGTGAAGAACACAAAAGACAAAGTGAAGTACTTTTAAAAAGCCAGAGGAGGTAAAAGATTAGAGTATCTTCAAAAGAGCAGCAATCAGATTGATAGTAAAAATGAAAAGTTGGGGGGGCCTCCCTGGTGGCACAATGGATTAAACACTGCACTATGAAGCAAAACGCAGTCACTTCAAAAGGAGTTCGATCCCTGCCTCCGGCCAGACCTCTGGTATGGCAAACCTCTCTTGTCTTGTCCACTGCTCCCCTCAGCAGTGTTATTCAGTTGATCTGCCTGTTCTGCTCCCCGCTCTGTCTATGGTGAATCCTCTCACCCCCGGCACATCTGGCCTGTACCCCAGCAGTTCTTGTATGCATAAATAAATCTTTTTTTTTAAAAAATGAAAAGTTGGAAAACAATGAACTGACATTATCAATGTGCTAAGAGCAGATAATTATTGACAGTTCCCCCCAAAAAAGTATTTTTTTAAGAATAAACATGAAAAGATTTTTGCTCCACACTGTTACTAGGGGAAGTAAATCAAAACCACAGGGAAATACACTGCATATCCTAGGATGGCATACAACAGAAAATAACAAGTGTTGGTGAGGATATGGGAAAATGAAATCTTTGTACACAGTTGATGAGAATAAAATAATAACTTAGTTACTTGGAAAACAGGTTGGGGGTTTCCTTAAAAATGTTATATTGACCAGTAATTCCACTTGGGTATATACTCAAAGAAATTGAAAATGGGTACTCAAACAAACACATGTTAAGACTACAATGTTCATGCAGCATCATTCAGTCTCCAAAAAGTTGAATCAACCCAAATGTCAATGAATTAAAGAACAATTAAATTACGGTATATGGAAAAAAAAAAGTTTGTTGTGTAATAGAATTTCATCCAACCATAATAAGGGCTCATACATGCTACAATGTGAACATGAACATCAAAATATGCCAATCCAGTCTGATTTCATTTATAGTAAATATCCAAAATAGATAAATTTATAGAGACAGAAAGCAGATTGGTAGTTGCTCAGGCATAGTGGAGGCAATGGCAAGGAACTCTCACTCCTCAGTTTTAGTCTAGCTGCTGCTAGAGTCTGCATAAAACAGAACACATCAACAATCCACTCTTCCCCATTCAAAATCTAAAGATTCTCTAATACATTAAACATAAAATCTAAACTTAGCCTGGCATTTTAAAAACTTCTACATTTTGTTACCTACCCATCTTTGTTTTATTTCAAAGTATACTTCAATCATGTTCGAGAAGCTAGATACAATGCCTACCACTGAATACCCTATCACTGATCTTTGGACATCCTTTGAAATGCCTTGAATTTCTGCCTTTGCTCAACATCTTTCTTCAAAGAATACACTATCTCCATTTTGAAAGCGATTTTTTGTTGCATTTGATAAGGTTCTACAGTTATTTGCTTCACATATAGTTTAAGAATAGGAGAGAATAAACTGATCATATTTATGAGATCTGATCTATATGATACATGAATAAATTATCACTCAGGAGAACATTTTAGACAGCTGGACATGTTGTTTAGCTAAAGGAAGTTATTGTCTCCTCAAATAATACCCTGATTGTATGTATAAACATATCTTTTTGTAAAGGACTGACACTGGAAAACTGCTTTTCTCATCCAGCAACTTGAGTTTAATCTAGTATCAAGATGCTAGTTCTTCCCCTGTGATTCCTCACCTTGAGACTATGGCAAAATATACCAGAAATTATAAATGATGGAAGGAAATAAGACTGTTCTTTGAAAGATAAACACATACTCGACAAAAAATATAGTGGGTGTTGAATTTTAAGTTAAATTAGTGGGATCAGTGTAAATCAGTAACTTAATTCAATTTGATTAACAGTTATATGGACACTAAAGTGACTGCAAAGATGAAAAGGGCATGGACTTATAGTGGAGGAGAGAATATGAATGACTAGTTATTTAGAATGTAAGAATTATATCTTAAATCTTTCTAAAACAGTTATCTGTATTATTACTAAGATGCAGGGGAAACAAGACAAAGTAAAAAAACTATCCTACACTACAGAATACAGAAAACCTCCTTATATTATAAAAGGATGACCATGAACAAATGTGGATTTTAAGACTATTTCTCCTTAGGTTACCTAATTTTATATTGGATATTATCAAAATTTTACTTTGGAAAGTATTTTTTCTACTATGATTTGTCTTTTTTATTTTCTCTTCTCTGCAAAAAAAAAAAAATCCCTCTAATTTATTTAAGTATTCTGTTTTATAGAACATCATAATCCTAACTAGAGACAAAAGCAGTTCATTTAGAGATACATTGGGGAAAAAAAAACAAACAGGAAATAGCATTCGACGAATCAGTAATAAGATGTCTAACTAGAACAAGCAGCATAGGAAGTAGAAAGCATTCTCACATTTCAAAGCAACATCAATGTGATAAGATTTAAGGCAGAAGAGAGCAGGTGGTGTGATGGTAGTTATTAATTATAAGATGCTCAGGCTTAACAAAAGACCCACTTTAAAGAATTATCAATATTACCTTGGCATTATTCAAGCTGATTGAAAATTGTTTCTATTGTACAAAGTTTCAAAGAAGAAAATAAATTTATAACTGAAAAGTTAAAGTCAAATGGCTATCACAAGAGAAGTGACTGTTAGAAAAATTTCTCAGCTATCTTTGCAATAGTATTTGATATGAAAGGAAATCAACAGTATTAATAAAATTAAATATGGTGGCAAACACCTACTTTAACCATAAATCTGTTAGGGAGGTGCCATTTTCCTTGCCCCTTCCTACAGACAGCTGTGTGGGATTATGGGCCCCATTGTGCCAACAAACTGGACTTGCTGAGTAGGGATCTGCTAGGAACTTGGGGTGGAGCTGAGTAGTTAGGTAAAGCTACATAACATGGAAGGTAGAGAAGGCTTGCTTCTCTAGCTCTGATTTGCACCCAGGGACCTGGGAGGAACTTGAAAGGAGACACATCGAGGAAAGACATGTAGAGAACCTTGAAAGAGGCATGTAAGACACGTGAGAAGGTTGTCCTTAGCAAAGATAATGGCAGCCATTATCTTGATTTGTACTTTGATTTTGTTTGTTTTGTCCCTTACCAGGCTTGCCTTTTCTCACTGTCCCCTGCTAGGAGGTACCTTAGACTTGTGGCAAGCTTTCAGGTCTCAGTGGCTAGGCACTTGCCCACAAAGGGATGGGTAATTTTGGGAGTTTTACTGGGTGACTATTATTAGGACTATCTTCTTCTATATCACAATAACTCTATTTTAAAAATCTATCAGGCTAACAGTATGGTTCCTTTGTATCTGCATGCATGGATAGCCAGATTTTTTTTTAGCATGTGCACCCCTTAATAGTTTAGGGTCCTTGGGTACCTCTCAGTCACGTGCTAACATATTCATTAACTCTTTTAGAAAATTAAGATTAAACTACATTTAGCAAAGGGCTAAATATTTAGTGAAGGGCCATGATGTGTCTGCTATACATTTCATTTAATTCCCATAGATTTCTTTGTTGTTTATATTTGACTACATCCACAAATGTGATGTCCACAAACTGAGAGACCTCTCATTGGAAACTTCATCTATTATTAAACTATTGATAACTACATTAAAAATCTTTAAAAACAAAACAAACCCTCTGTAACAGTGAAAGAGATCAATTTAAGATGGCTTAAGTATTTAAAGATCTAGCAACACTGGTAATATGGGGATGGGGAATACATGGGGATTACAATTGATGTCAAATATATATAAATAAAAAGATTTAAATCATTACCCAAAAAAAAAAAAAAAAGAGAGATTAAAAAAAAAGAGGGGCCTCCCTGGTGGCTCAGTGGGTTAAGCAACACACTATGAAGCAAACCATGAAGCAAACCGCAGCCACTGCAGCACGAGTTCATTCCCTGCTGCCGGTCAGGGAGAGGACCCACATGGTGCAGCAGACATCTCCTGCTGTGCCCGCTGCTCCCCTCAGCAGTGTACTTCCGTTGAGCTGCCTGTACTGCTCCCTGCTCTCTGTGGTGAATCCTCTCACCTCCCACCCCTCTGGCCTGTACCCCAGTGCTTGTATGCATAAATAAATAAATCCTTTAAAAAAAAAAAAGACTAGTATGAGTAATACTGATGCATATTAGTAAATGACATGCCAACCTTAAAAAAAAAATAAGATCTAGCAAAAAAACTATTTCACCAATACTCTGAAAGCTTTTCTTTGGGTTCTGTTGTTAAGGTAGAGGAAATATAAGAAATATTCTGATAGATTTAATGTAATCTTATTAGACACAGTAACAGGAAGGTAAGATATTAAATGACTATAGAATAGTGTTATAGAGAACCTAATACATGGGCAGAAAAAAATTGATTAAAAAGCAGCAGGAAACAAGCTAGTATTTATATCCTCTAACTAAATATCAACAGCAAAATAACATAACTACAATGAATATTGGAGACAGATGAAGAATAGATTAATCAGACAAAGTCTGACTTATTATTTATGCATATTGCCCTTAAGTCAGAGATGATTGAAAGGGTTAAGAAAGTAGAGAAAAGGGATTTTCCCAAGGAGCACTGGTGTACTGGAGCTCACTCATACCAGCTCATGAGAGCCTGCTGATGGTTTCAGGTACTTTGTTCTTATAAGCCAGTTGTTGAATATCTCCACCATTAAAAATTAAGTATAGAATTATACTTTTAAAAGGCAACACTGGAAGCATCACTTCCTAGTTATTTTATTGTATTTTATTATTAGGTGAGCCTTAAAGGATGTTTATAGCTATTATATCTGCATGGTAGAAATATATATGGGAAATATTCTTGCACATCTCTTGTTCTTTTCTTTTTTTTTAAAGATTTTAAAAAATTTATTTATGCATATAAGAGCTGGGGTACAACAGGCAAAAGTGCAGGGAGGTGAGAGGATTCACCAGGGAAAGAGCCAGGAACAAAACAGGCAGAATGACTGAAACACACCGCTGAGGGGAGCAGCAGGCAGGGCAGGAGAGGTCTGCTGCGCTATGTGGGTCCCCGCCCTGGCCGGCAGCAGAAATCGAATTCGTTCTGCAGTGGCTGCCGTTTGCTTCTTAGTGGGTTGCTTAACCCATTGCGCCACCAGGGAGGCCCCATTAATTCTCTTTTCAATTCTAATTTCAATCAGCCATAATGAGAGTAATTGCCACTGATATTGGCAAATGTAAATTTTTTTCCCTTCTAATTTTTTAAAAATTTACCAATCCACCACCCCCATGGGGAATTCTAAAATCTTGATGAAGAGGTCTGGTTTAAAACAAGCTTAACACTGTAAAATACTTTAAAAAATACTCTCTAAAAGATCTTTGAGGACATATAGGGAATATTTTAAATGTAGTAAGCTAAAAATAAGATCGATACTGGAAGATGTCACAATATAAATGACCATTTTTTTGTTGTTGAAAAATATACATTAATCTTTAACTGGCTATTATGACTTTGGGTATTTACTTTTGGTTTGGAGTCACTCTAATCATAAATGAAGAGATCTGGCATACGAGTAGACAGAATAAGAAACCACCAATAGGTCATTCTTGAATACTTTTCAGGACTATGCTTATAGTTCTAAGTGTTGCCATCAACATTTTAAAATAGAACAGCATTCTGGAAGTTGCTTTCCTGATGAAGATATATGCTCTTCTTAATTTATATAATTTTCTGTTTTTTACATTCACATATCCATTCAAGTACTTATTTTCTCACAATGACCTGATTTTATCTACTTCTGTTCTTACTATTATTTTCTGCAAAACACTAAATTTCTGTGTATATGGATGAATGTGAACATGAGAATAGACATTTTTCCTAGGTACATTGCCTTATTTTGGGGGGGGGGGGGGAAGAAGGCAAATGAAAGGGCCTCTAGCTTTTTTCNAATGTGAACATGAGAATAGACATTTTTCCTAGGTACATTGCCTTATTTTGGGGGGGGGGGGGGAAGAAGGCAAATGAAAGGGACTCTAGCTTTTTTCATTTTGTATCTTTCCTCCATATATTGAGGTTCTATGTGAAATGTCACCAGAAAAGGAGTTTTTTTGCAGGTAGGCAGAAAGGAAGGAAGAAGGAAACGAGGGAGTGAGGAAGAAAGGGTGAGAAGGAAGAAAATTAGTGTTAGAAAACACAGGAATGTGTGTATTTCTGTTTATGTAAATGCATAAATATATACCATCTGTATTTATGGAAGGTATATTTGTGTGTGTTCTGGGGAGGAAACAGTTATAGATATGCTGGATCTATTCATGTTTAAAACATTAACTGAGGGCCTCCCTGGTGGCGCAGTGGGTTGAGCAATGCACTATGAAGCAGACCGCAGCCACTGCAGCACGAGTTCGATCCCTGCTGCTGGCCAGGGAGGGGACCCACATGGCGCACCAGACCTCTCCTGCTGTGCCTGCTGCTTCCCTCGGCAGTGTGCTTCAGTCGGTCTGCCTATTCTGCTCTCCACTCTGTCTGATGAGTCCTCTCACCTCCCTGGACCCTGGCCTGTACCCCAGCTCTTGTATGCATAAATAAATATTTAAAAAAAAAAAAAGAAAACATTAACTGAAATATATACATGTGTATTACATATAACACATATTCACACATATATTTAAAATAATTGGTATTTGACATTTTGAAATCAAATTTGACAAAGATTATGTAGAAATACAGATTTTAAAAGTGTGTTCTATTGTATCATTTGCAAAACAAGGGTTAATACTATCTCAAAACAAACAGAAACAGTACAATTTATAGAGATAAATAAAATGGGAGTCTCTAAGACAGTAAATTTTTAGAAAAGAGGAAAAAAACTGCTAGTTGAAAAACTGTTTCCTCAAGAATATAGCCAAATGCCTTTCAAAAAAAAAAAAGTTTTTCAAATTTGAAAAGGGAAAGTAAAAAAAAATGTACTCATTTAAATTAGTAGAGAAGCACTTAAAGGCCTTTTTTTCCCCTTAAAGCAAATAAAGTAGTCAAACCATAATGAGGAAAGTAAAATAATAACTTTAAGACAAGGGTTCAGGGAAGATGAAATACTGGCTGGATAGTTGCTTGTTCCACAGACTTTGCTTTGAGGTCTTCTATCTCAGTGCTAACCAGACACATCTAGCTTAGTTTATGAAATCTGACAAGGGTACAGCCCATGGCAATAGGATGCAGGATAGTGATTTTATTATTTATTTTATGCATTGCAGCCCCAGGGAGAGAGATAACTAGAAAAGGAATAAAATCCAGATCTGCCACATAAAACACTGCAGAATATTACTACTAGGTCATCAGGGGAAAAAAAGGACCTATTTTATTTTAAAAGTTTTTTTGCCATGTAATGTGTACGGTAGAAAGTGATTTATTTGGCTTACCCAATAAGTTATTAAATCTTCACTTTTATTAATCATATACTGAATATTTTTCACAAAAAATTTGACAACTGCTTATTAAATTATTTAACTACAATGTTTTACATACTGAAACAAATGACTATCACCAACTTTACTAAAAATACCAAGCAAATATAAAATAACCAGAAATAACTTTAAATTTCACTTTTTGCCTAATATTCCTATTATTTGGGTGTTTTTCATCTTTTGCTTATTGCTACAAAATGCTGTAGGCAATGTCACTAATAAAAGTCCTGGTACATTCTGGGAAAAATGACCTGAGTTTAGCACTTCTAAGAATTTAAGAAGGTTAAGAAACCCCAAAAATGGATTGATGCCTAATTTACTTATATTGGTTGAATCATGTAAAATTCCCGATATTTGATTGTTTTTGCACTAAAAAATGGCAATCACAGATGATCAACTTTATACCTCACACTAGCACTGATAATCAAACATCCTCTGTAAAATGGAGAACTTGTTACTAATTTAGGGTTCTTATGAGGGCTAAATGAGCTACTCAACACACAGCACATAGGACAATATCTGAATCTCAAAAAATATAGGATTAGTGATAATGACAGGGAATTATCAGTAAAATCATCAACTAGCTTTCACCTATGGTATTTTCCTATGCAAATTATCTACATGAACCCATATATAAATATATTAACCCTGTGGTCATCTGTTGCCATGTAGCATATGCAGGACACTCTTTCCTGGCAATTATCTATTACATCACTTTACTTTGTGACAATTTAAATCCTCCCCAAATACATCTTGGGCAGAATAAAGCTACTTAGGTAAAATATTAGAGTATTCTTGGAGAAAGGCAACTTATTAATAATATATATCAGCAGGAAGGTCAACTTGACATATTTATCTTCATTTTATATAGAAATGTAAAGAAAGTAGATCAATACAATTTTAAAAACAACAAAGTTGGAGGATTTACTCTGTACAAATCATGTACAAGTGAAACTAATGTTATATGTCACATATATCTCAATAAGAGTTGGTTAGCAAAAACATAAAACTAATCAACCTTTGTACACTGTGTTCATTGTAAAACCTTATGAAATATGAAACAGCATTCACTATATTTCATGAAAAGAATAATCTGAAAAAAGAAATTAGTAACTTAAAAAATGAAAAGACTAATGAGAGAAGGAGAATAAATAAGAATATCTTAATATCTAATAGCTGGAAAAAAATCATTGCAGATTCAGTGTTATCTTTAATGGTTTCACATGAGGTTATTTAAAATTAAAAAATTGGATTCCTTTGAAAAAAATCACACCTCAAAAAAACCAATGGCTTTACCTGGATATGGATAATAAAAGCCAGAAGGGAAAGAAGAGAAAGGAGGGAAAGGGGGATAGGCGAAGAAGGAGAGGGAGAGGGGAGGAGGGAGTGGGGGGGAGGGAGGCGACGAGAGGGAGAGAGAGAGAGAGAGGCAGAGAGAGAGACAGAGAATGAATTAACATTTGAATACAGGTCAAAAAACTTTCAATATTTGAAGCTCACAAACTTCAAGAAAGACAGTAATAAAAAATGATCCACATCTACCTACATCAAAATCGAAGTGCCAAAAGACAAAGAATCCTGAAAACAGGAAAGGAGAAGCAACTCATTATTTATAACTGACCTTCAATAAAATCAACATCTGATTTCAAATAGAAACAATGGAGAACTGAAGGTACTGGAATGATACAAAGTATTGAAAGAAAAAACAGTCAACTGAAAGTTATTTACCTGGCAAAACTATCATTTAAAAATGAAGGTGAAATGAAGACATTCCTAGATTAATATTACTAAAGTGCAAGAGTTCATCAACAGCAGTTCTACCTACAAGTGATGAAGAGCCCTTCAGAATGAAATGAGAGGGTATTAGACAGTAACCAACAGCACATGAAGAAATTAACATACCAGGGAAGGTAACTACATATGTAAATTTAAAAGAGCATAAATGTAAGTTTTGTTTGTAATTACTTTCTCATTAAAATTAAACTGCATAGATAATTATAATTCTAGGTTGAGAGGCACACAATATAAAAAGATTTAATCTTGGCAACAAATTATATATAGGAAAATTTTTGTTCACTACTAAAACTAAATTGATGCTGATCCTAACAGATTGTTAAGAATTAAGATATTAATTATAACCCCCAGAGAAACCCCAAAACATATATAAACAAAGCCAGAACCATAGCCCTCCCCACTCTAGAACCTCCAACCAGCAAAGGACAAGTACCTAACACCTAGCCAATCATCCAGAAATAGCCCTTCCTCCTGCTCCTCCCTGTAGCCCACCTGAACACTCATATATCGCTGTTCAAGAATAAAATATCAGAGGCTTGATCAGAATACTGTCTTGCCTCTCTTCTTTGCGTTCCTTGTTTGTCCCATTCCCTTAGGATTCCCGCGCGCCCTCGTTGTTGCCCCGCGGGTTGGGGCACAAAGTATTTTTACCACAGCCAAAAAGTGGAATCAAATCAAATGTCATTAGCTGAGGAGTGAAGAGTATGTGATATAGCCATATAATGGAATATTTTTCAGCCATAAGAAATTAAATGCTGTTAAATACTAGACAGACTTTGAAAACATTTGCCAAGCAGAAAAAGTCACATACTATGTGATTGCAATTACATGAAATGACTAGAGCAGGTAAATCTATAGAGACAGAAAGTAGACTAGTAGTTGTTGGGGAAGAGATGAACAGAGAATTAAAGCTAACTAACAAGTATAAAGGGTTATTATAATCTGGTGTGATAAAAATGGTCTTGAATTAGACAGTAGTGATAGTTGCACAAGTGAGAGAAGACTAAAACTACTGACGCATGAACTATTATGGATTTTATATTAAGTATAACTAAAAAAATGCTATGAAAAGCCTTTAACATGATTTATATTTAATACTGAAATGATATTAAAAATCTTAAATATTTCAGTTGATGAAAACTGCCTATGAGATTAGAAATGAAATAAAGATACTTATAATCATCACTTCTATTCTACATGTTTTGGAGATCCTTAGCAGCACAAGAGGGAAAAATGTGTGATATTCATAGAAAACACTGAAATTAAAAAAAAATGAATTCCGCAAGGTGGCTATCCATGAGGGCATTATAAAAAATCAACTTCTAATATATCAAATATAATTAAAAAGTGAAATTTAAGAAACAATATCACATACATTGTGATCTAAAAATACTAAATATCCAGTAATAAATCCAAGAAAAAAATACAAATGTAACACAGAAGTTGCAACATATTATTTAAAAAGGTTTTAGAAGATATGAATGAAAGGATTTTTTTCATAGGTTCCAGAGTCAATGCTCTGGAAGATAATTTTTCCAAAATTGATCTATGTGTTCAGTGTAATCCTAGTTGAACCTCTCAGCTGAATAATTTATGGAAAATAACATTCTACTAATTTAAATGAAAATATTAATGATAATCTTAAAGAAAGAAACTAAAGCTGGAAATTAATGTACCTATTAAAAAATACAGTAACAGTAATCAAGTCTGCAAGGTATTAACACATAATGAACTACGAAATTCTTGGCATAAAAAGTTTGGAAACTGATCCACACAGTTACAGAAACTTGTTTTATGATAAAGGTAGTGTTAAAGTTGCATTCTACAAACTGAAAACAGTGTTTTTGGTAACTGGAACTGGGACAAGTGGCTTGGAAAACTTTTGAAAAAAATTTTTTGGTTTTATTTTATACCAAACACAAAAATAATTCTAGGAGATTATCAACCTAAACGTAAAAAGTAGAACATTAAAGATTCTTGAAGAATTAGGAATTATCTTTATGACTTTGAGCTAGGAAAAGATTCCTTAAATACAATGTAAAAACCCAAGTAAGGAAAAAGGTCACAGATTAAATTTAGTAACTTTGTTCATCAGAAAATATCATTTAGACTGAAAAGGCAAGCCAGCCTGGTAGAAAATATATGCAAAAGACTAATTTCTGGCCTATATAAGAGCTCTTTACAAACAGGTGTGACAAAACACAGGCAACCCAATAAAAAGACTTGCAAAGGCACTTCAAATAGAAGGCTATTAGTGTCCAATAAACATAAAAATAGGTGTTCAAGCTTACTCATCAAAGGATATGCATATTAAACCATATTTAGATAGCACTACTCACCTACCAGAATTGTTAAGATATAAAACTTGACCAAGGATGTAGAATAACTGGAATTTGTGCATCCTGCTGCTAAAGTGTAAATTGATACATTTATAAAAAGTAAAAAATTATTTTAGAGGTATTTAATGAGGCTAACCTGGCAACTTAATTCCCCCAATAGAAATTT
This sequence comes from Galemys pyrenaicus, assembly GCA_019455555.1. Taxonomy (NCBI): domain Eukaryota; kingdom Metazoa; phylum Chordata; class Mammalia; order Eulipotyphla; family Talpidae; genus Galemys; species Galemys pyrenaicus. The sequence continues at coordinate 344,215 of JAGFMF010011694.1, read as the reverse complement.
ACACATGTATGTACTAAGAGTGAAATAATGTTCACAGGAAAATTATTGTAGTCAAGAACTGGATATAACACAAATCAATAAAATCAAATGTTGCTGTATTTCTACATTAACTGTTTATAGCAAAGAAAATGAACTAAAGGTGACTACATACAATAATGTACGAATCTCACAAATGTACTAAACAGAGGAAAACAGACTGCATGTGTTATGGAATGAATGTTTATATTCCCTTAAATTAAGTTGAAATCATAACTCCCAAAGTGACGGTATTACGAGATATGACTTTATTACCTTTCAATGGCACTAAGGGTGGAGTTCTCACGGATGGGATTAATACCTTTATAAAAGGGACACCAGAGAGTTCTCTCACTGTTCCACCATGCAAGAACACAGCAAGAAAACTGCTGTATACAAATTAGGAAGAAAGCCCTCACCAGACACTGAATCTGCTAGCATTCTGATTTTAGATTTCCTGGTCATCTGAACTGTGAGAAATAATTGTTGTTTAAGGCACCCAGTCTATTATGCTTTTGCTATAGCAGCCAGAAAGGTCTGAGAGGACAATTCCATTTATAAACTTCAAACAGCAGAGAAAATTAACCTATGGTGTTAGAAATTAGGATAGTTAGGATACAAGATAGATTAGGAGGAAGAATGAGTGAGACTTTCTGATATTGGCTATGGTGTGTTTCTTGATCTTGTAAACAGTTAACCTTACTTTGTGATAACTCACTGAACTGTATATTTATATTTTTGTTCTTTTCATTATGTATTTTAATCAACTGAAACAATTTTAAAAGATTACTTACCTGTTTTTTCTGTGTTCTGTTCCTGTTTTCCAGCCAATCATCCATTTGTTCCTCAATTTCTTCTATAGATGTTCCATGATCGTAAGATTGAATATATGCGCTTTCTAAAGGCATGTATACAGGAAATTCAGGCTTTGGCTTTTTTACTTTAACTTTCTTCTGTTCTAAAAAATATTTAAAAGAGTCAAATATTAAAATTTGCTAAAAATAAAAAGAATTTCTAACATTTTAATCCATAGACCACATCTTGAAAGAACACATTTTTCTTTAAAGGTAGAGCTGCTTTGCTATAGTTACTTGTGAGTTTTATTATGCACTAGCTACAACACTATTTTTTTAAAAAAATGATTTATTTATTTATGCATACAAGCACTGGGGTACAGGCCAGAGGTGTAGGGGGTGAGAGGATTCACCAGAGACAGAGCCGGGAACCGAACAGGCAGATGAACTAAAACCCACTGCTGAAAGGGAGCGGCAGGCAAGGCAGGAGAGGTCTGCCTGCACCATGTGGGTCCCCTCCCTGGCCGGCAGCAGGGATTGAACTCATTCATGCTGCAATGGCTATGGTTTGCTTCACAGTGCGTTGCTTAACCCAGTGCACCATCAGGGAGGGCCCTATTACACTATTTTTAAATAAAACTTGAGACATTAGTGACAAATGAGATGATGATTAAAACCACCATGTCAATTTATATACACTGTTAGTTTTCAAAGTACTTTTCATAAAAGATTTCATTTTGGCACAATGGAAATAATACTAGTTTGGGGTAAGTCACCCACTAAAACAGCTATACAAAGCAATATACTAAAAATAAGTTATCCATGTATCAAAGAACAAATAGCAAGGAGACAAATAATGAAGTGAATCAAATGAAAATACAATATATTAAGTGCAACACAGCAAAAACTATGCCGAGAGGTCAATTTATAGTACTTTTAGTGCTACATTAGAAAATATGAAGTCTTAATAATAAAAGCTTACACATCCAGAAATTAAAAAAAAGGCTCAAAGCAATCAGAAAGAAAAAATAAAAATATGAACAGAAATCAACTGAAAACAAAAGTAACAGAGAAAAACCAGTGAAACAAGAAACTAGTTCTTTGAAGAGATCAATAAAATGGACAGATATCTGGCAAAATTGACACAGAAAAAAATGAGAAAATGTAAGTCCCCAATTTAGCTTTGTAACAGAAGTCACTACAAGACACACAGACATTAAAAGGGTAATAAGTATTAAGAACAAATTCACATGTAAATTTTGACAATCCAGATAAAAATGACCAATTGCTCCAAATCATCTAGAACATGAAATAGATACAGATCAGATGTATAAAATAGATGCAGATATATGAAACTGAAATGTAAAATTAATATTTGAATAACCTCTTAACTAAAAGGGAAATTTGAATTGTAATTTAAAAACTCCCCAAGAAGAAATATTCAGGCTTAGACAGTCTTACTAGAGAATTCTACCAAATGTTTAAAGAATTAACACTAACTGTACAGTCTCCAGTAGAAAATAAAAGAGAACATTTCCCAATTCAACATATGATGCTAGTACTGCCCTGACACCAAAATTATAAAAAGATAGCATAAAAGATGAAAATATAGATTACTATCTCTCATGAAAATAGATACAGAAATCCTTAACAAAATATTAGCAAATATAATTCAGCAATACATAAAAAGAATTATATACTATGACCATGGGTTATTTACTGCAGGGATGGAAGTGTGGTTTGATATTCAATGTTCAATCAATGTTATCTACCAAACAAATGAAAGAAAAATATCTCACAATTAGTTGATTCAACAACAAAATTTAACACCCAGTCAAAATAAAAAACTCAGAAAACTTAGAAGGAAATTTCCTCAATGTTGCATAGAGCATCTACAAAAAACCTATAGCTTATATCATACTTAATCCGAAAACATAAGTATATGTCCCCTCATCATTCTAGTTTAACAATGTTCTGAAAGTTCTAGTTAGCAAAAAGAAGGTATGGAAAGGAAATTTAATGCATACAGGCTGGAAAGGAAAAAGTTAAATTACCCCTACTGTCATATGATACCGTAGTCTGCCTTGAAAGTCTAAAGTCTACATAAAAATTCCTAGAACTAATAAGGAATCATCCACATGACTGCAGGATATAGATCTACAAACAGAGATGAATAGAATCAAAATGGAATAAAAAGTCAAATGGAACTTCTTGACTTGCAGTGAACATGTGGAACTTTAAAACCCAGTATCATTTATAATCACTCAGAATATAAAAAAGAAATACTGAGCTGTAATTTAATAAGACATGCAGGATTTGGCTGCTATGAATAGTCACAAAGGCCTGGTTCAAGAAGATGTGGTATAGCCACACAATGGAATACTATTCAGTCATAAGGGAAGGAGCTCAAAGGAATTAGGTTTAGTAAGTCAGAATGACAAAGACGAATATTGGACATTTACATAGTGGATGATCTAACAAAGAAAACTATTTACAAGTAGAAATTATTAAACAAAGTTTCCTAAGGTTAACAAGGAAGGAGGAGGGAGAAAGGTCAAAGAGGCATAAGGGACAACAATGGGAGAAAATAATTTGCTGTATGATAATATCATCATTCTTAAAATCATAATCTAAGAATTTAATTTAAAGCTATTCCTGGTTAAGAGCACTTTCAAGCAATTAAAATTAGCAAACACAGCTCACTGAAAAACACACCCTTAATCCAGATCCCAGGAAAGTACAAATATAAAACCCCAGAAAATATTAATTCACAATAAAAATGGCATATCACACATAGAACAAAAATCACAAAGAAAACCACCATGAATGAGATAAGCAGAAAACATTCAGTATAAGCAGATCCCTAAAGACCTAAAAAACCAAAAAGACCCAAACACAAATGTAAATACAAATACAGAAACAACCCAAAATGACTACACTTATTTTTCCTATCTGAATGTAGGTAAATGATGCAATAAATCCTTTGAGTATACCAACCCCTCAAAAAACAAAAAACAAAAAAACAAACATTCCATTGTTAACAGAGCAAAGTATGTGGGCTAAATACTATTCTTTAGATATTCTTTATCATGAACTCTTGGGATTAGGGCTTCTATTAGGTTTCATTAAATAACAGGTTTGTAAATTGAGGTATAGATAGAGTTTCTATTGGTCATGTTCCCAAATGTACTGGAGACTAGATATATGCCATTTCATAAGTTATGTCAAGAGAGTATTCTCCTATCCATGAGATTCCTATATTATATTACAGGAAAAATGTTCTAAATTATATATGACCTATATATTTTATCTTCTTCCCTACTAAGCCCTGTCAACTTATAAGTCAGCATTAGCATCTCTTTTCCTCATGAACTTCAGTTTTTTAGAAAACCAGTCTTCCTTTAAGGAAGGTGATGTTTTGCCATTCTGTCACCTTAAAAGGAGTGTCTGCCCCCTACCTTCTCACTGTCCCCTTGGGATCCCACTGAGATTCAATAGTGGGGCATGCAAACGGATCACAAAACAAGAATTATTTGTAAGTAATGGAATAGAATTATTTCTTCAGATTAAGAAGTCCTTAATGGGAATGCAAGTTGGTCCAACCATTATGGAAAGCAGTATGGCGGTTCCTCAATCTGCTAAGAATGGAACTTCCATATGATCCAGCAATCCCACTCCTAGGAATATACCCAA
>JAGFMF010011694.1:270119-338904 GCA_019455555.1 Galemys pyrenaicus | reverse complement strand
GGGTCCCCTCCCTGGCTGGCAGCAGGGATCGAACTCGTGCTGCAGTGGTTGCGGTTTGCTTCATAGTGCGTTGCTTAACCCACTGCGCCACCAGGGAGGTCCAATATGGTAAAAGTCTTAAAAATATATAACTCCCTTAAACTGTAAGACTGATTATTTATTATAAACAAGTATAAAAATTTCCATATAAATATAACATATCCCTTGAAATAAAATTTCCCAAAGGATGTTTATTTTAAGAAATCACCCTTTTCATACGTCCTTCTAGAAAATATTATTTTAATACCACACCCTACTCAAAGTAGTTCTACTGTAGCCCTCAAAGGATACTGCACAATCTCAGTAGTAAAGCGGATAGACTTGAGGGCAGATTAGCAATTAGGTCATGAAAACAGGAAGCATAAAAAGCTACTGCTAATCTGCATGAGATGCATTTACTCAATTAAGCAGATGGAAATGTTATTATGAACTCAGTATTCCAATGATGGTCTTTAAAATTAAGAAGGATAAGGGCAAATGAAATGCACACTAGGGGATTTGGGACCTTTATGTATTAATTCTAAAGTATACAATGAAGAACACTTTAATGAAGTTAACAAAATTAATTAAAAGATTCTTTGTATGTAACCATTAGAGACAATATTAAAAAAATACGTGGCAGTTTCTGACATTATTAATAGTAATGTGAAAGTTCTTTAATATTTTTAAATTTGATACCATCACCTTTTCTAAATATAATACTGCAATAAAAAAATACAACAGAAATCTTATTAGTGTCTAGTTTTGTTTTCAATTTGCTTTCTTTTTTCCACTCTAAGTTTCAATAACTAATAAGGTAGTGATGAATTTTCAAACTTATTAGAGGACTGCTAACACATTCATACTGGCAAACAAGTTTTCAAATATTTACATATTTAAAATTTCGTGTTTCTTACACAATTTTTATTAGACAGTAATAACAAAATAAAAGAAAATTAGGTCAGTTTGAGAAATGCTATGAAAACCTTAGGGAGAACAAAAATCTTTGAATAACTTTGGAAAAATGGCCAAAAACTTCAAAAAGAAGTTTTGTATTGTGACACTTTGTCTAACTCCTGTATTCAAAGTGGTCATGTGCATATCCCTATGTTCACTGCCGCCAAGTTATAGAAGCAATGTAAATGCCCAAGAACAGATGAGTGAATTAAGAAGATGTGGTATATATGTATAAAATGGAATATGACTCAGTTATGTATAAAGAGAAAAGCTCTTGGCATTTGTAACATGTAACAAGAGGGAATTTTGCTAAGCAAAATAAGCCAGAAGGAGAAAGAGAAATACCTGATGGTTTTGTTCATATGTGGATTCTAAAGGGGTAAAACAGAGTAAGCCAACACCAAACCAAAACAAACCCTAGAAACCCTGACTGTAAAAAGGAGACTACCAGAGTGGGAAGAAAAGAGTGATGAGAAAAGGTAGAAGGCATGATGGAGTATGGTGGTAGATGAAGGGTACCTTGGTGACGGGTGCAGTGTGGTAACATAGATCTAAAGAGGTATTATATTTCTGATTTGTATACAGTATAGTAAACCAACATTACCACAATAAAACATGGAAAAATATTATAACAAGTGGTTTATTATAAAAACTTCTTAACAAAGCTATTAATTCCTAGGTACTTATTCCTTTCAATGTGATTGTAAATGGGATTGTTTTTCTTTCTCTAGTTTGGTGTTTGCATACAGAAAAACAATAATATATTGTTTACTGATTTTGTAGCCTGCTACTTTACCTTACTGTTATTATTTCTAATAGTTTTTTTAGTGGCTTCTTTAGAGTTTTCTGTGTATATTATCATGTCATTTGCAAATAGTGGCAGTTTTACTTCTTTTTTAATTTGGATTCCTTTAATTTCTTTCTCTTGCAGAATTGCTTTAGCTAGGACTTCCAAAACTATGTTGAATGCTAGTAGTGAGAGTAGGGGAAAATGCCTCTTTAAATAGTAGTATGCTTAGCTTTTTCTAAAAATAAGAACTGTCTTCAGTGTTCTATGGAATAGGTCTACATACTGGTAACTTAGTCAGGTTTTACGTATTATATAATTATACAACTAAAACAAGGTTTTCAAAACAATAATCATTGATATTTTTCAGATTTCCCACTTACTACTTTAATACTACGAGTTGGGTGATCAATTAGATAGACTTGGCATCAAATTATCAAAGACAAGTACAGTAATTATTCAAATGACTAGAGTATTTTAGTTCTTTCTAGATTTTGGACGCCTCTTAGATTTGAGGAACTTTATGACTCCATGTTGATTTTATCCCTACTTTGATACTGAACTATGGGTTGTTTAATAATTACTAACATAGTATTTTAAATACATGATAATTAAGTACAACTAATTAGAGAGTGTCAAAGAAAGCATAGAAAATTTAATTACTGCTAAATTAAAGGGAAAATCCAAATTTAAATAATCAGCTTTACATGATAATGTTAACACAGTAAGACAATGTTTAAAACTTACTTTGAAGGGTTTCATATTCAGCTCTAGTCAATGCATCTTCCTTCTCCTTCAATCTTGTTTCTTTATATTTAGCATAAAACTGCCCAGCATCCTTAAAAAAGAAGTTATGAATAAGTTAACTTATTAAAGTTTGCTGTGATTTCCATATAACTTCATTTTAAAACAAATTCAAGTGAAAAGTAGAATCTCTCTCTGTGTTTATGTTTTCAAGTTTTAGGATGAACAAAATAAACAGTAAAAATTTCTCTATGCTTTTTCTCTCTTAGAGAGCTGATTTAATGCCAAAAATTGCTTGAGTATAAAATTAAGTAAACTCTCAGATATGCAATGGGTATCATCTTTCTGTTTTCTTCCATTTTATTTTTTTTTCAGTATTGTACAAAAAGCAGAAAAACACATTTACAGAACCATCTTGAATTATTTCAAACAGTAAATATTATTATGATTAAAAAAGAACATTATCGGTTCCTTAACTCTGTATATAATTTAACTCTATATAATTTAAAATTATATACATATCTAATTATAAAAACTGTATGACCATGTATTTACAAGTGAAACTGTTACTCTTCCTTCTGTCATACTTAGAGACTAGTTCCTATAATGGAGGGTTAAGGATTAAGGACACATACTGTACACAAGTACTTAGGTGTTAAGACACATGTATAAAATCTCAAGGTAAGGCATATAGGTTAAAACTAGCAGAGTACTTAAAAAAAGCTAGGCCTTCAATTACTACAGACATGGAAAAAAATAAGTTGTTGTAGGCGTATGAAGATCCTACCAATGAAAAAAAGAAAAACATAATTTTCTACCTGCCCTTCACTCAAACTTTCTCTATTCTATAGCCATATTATTGTAGTCACCAGATGACAATGGGCTGTGCTTCCACATGGAATGTGTATGCTTTTTCCTTCAGCTAGGATATTTTGCTCCCCTGCTTTTATTCTGATCAACTCCTATTTATCCCTGAAAATCATATTCAGGTATTACCTCTTTTTCAAGTCTTTCTGACTTCCCTGATAAAGTAATTCTATCCTCTACACTGCTTCTGAATTAGAACACATTTCTATTACAACTTGTATTATACCATATCCTTTCCTAGAAAATGAAAATTCTGAGACAGGCTACTTGTAAACCCAGAGCACAGAATCTGGCATAAAGCAGGCACTAAGTGTTTACTGAACTTAACTAGATGGAAATATATGAGAAAAAAATGAAAAGGATTAATGATGAATGTGGAACCAAAAAAAAGAGGTATCAAGGATAACTCTAAGGTGACAGTCCCAGAAAAATCACAGACCACCTCAGAGAGTTTAATAAAAGAACAAAATCAATCTTTGGCTCCACTTTGATTCCGATGTAAAAGTGATGATCTAGAATCGGATAATTCTAGAATGGATTGCTTCTTTTCACCTATGACTGTTCAAGTTTAAGTTTTCTCTTGGGGTCTATATGTCTCTGGAATGATACAGGGAACTCTTCCACAAGGAAATAGATCATTTCTAAAATCATTAAATCTATAAAGATATATCTTTTTTTTATTCTTTGCAATCTCACTCTATGTTCCTATCTACTAAGTTTCTACTAGAAGGATTCCCACAGGTTCTGTGGCAGCTAATTTGAAGGGCACAGAAGATCATGCACCCAATTTACTCATTTCCCATTCCCCTTTTGCCAATGTACTTTAAATTTCAACAGGGTTCTAAGTTAAGGTTTATGGAACTTTAACATTCCCCACATCCCTAAAGAAAAACTTAACCCTGGAATAGTAATTTTCTTAAGTAATATAGATCTTTTATTTCTTGGCGAGAAAGAATGAGATTAATAGTTTTTTTCCGGAGAGTAGTAGTCCTTAGTAGTTGGGAGATGAAAACATCAGCAAAGCATTGATTCCTTGAGATATGTAGGAAAGGTGGCACCAAGCAAGAAAAGAAGGGCACAGATAAGTTGTTTATGAGATGCAAAAGAAGTAAGGCTAAAATCAAACCTCAGACTACAATATAGTAAAGATGCAATATTGTTATTAAGGAGAACATTTTGGAGCCAATCAACTTGCATTAAAATCTCAGCTTTGAATTATGTGGCATCCAGCAAATCACTTCTTTATGGATAAGTTTTCTCAACCATAAAATGGAGATAATAAATGGGAAACTGAGTAACATTTTGCATATAGGTAGGCCTTATATATGTTATCGATTTTTATTATTACTTCATCAGTTTCCCAAGAACTTATTCTCTAACACATAATAAGGGTGAGTTTTTCTTCTTCATACATCACCAAACCCCTCCTGCAGAAACCTGTATCTTCTTGCTTATGGGTTTTATCTTCCCTTCTCAAGGCAAAAATCTTTCGCTGGGTAAAAGCAACTGACTTAGTGGTCCTACCAAATTTATTTCTCCGCTAATGTTTCTTCTTCCTGTTACAGCACAGAATTTCACTACGAAGACCTCTAAAAAATACTCATTAGATCCAAAACCACATTTATCTCAGGACTGCATGCACCCAATGACACTGACCTACTCTGCTTAATTCCACAATCTCACTCACTTTTTTTTTTTTTCTAGGAAAAGAATCCTATCTTCCTTTTGCTACATTTTTTTTCAGCACAATACTTAAATGTTTCTATTTTTTTTCTTTTCTTCATCTCTACTTGTACTTTGAAATTATAATATGCCCACTTCAGAAACATTGCTGCTTTAATAAACCTATAATATCAAATAATTCTACTGTATTCAAGAAACTCTATATTGTTCCAACCATCCAATTTGGTATGCCACTACTTCAAAATGCACTGACAACCTAGAATACTTTAAAAGGAACGTAATCAGAGGTGAGGCAACTTGAAACAGTATCTTAAGGGGATTAGTGATGCAAAAATTAGGGATAAACTGAAACTATCATAAATGTCTTATGGGTCATTATAGGAAAGAATGATGTATAAATTACTGCATATGGCTCCAGATATAGAACTTTGATTTTGGATAAAGAGGAGTTTTCCAATAATTAAAATTATCTGAAAATAAAAGAAACTGACTCTGAAGGTAATATTCAAGAAGAGAACAGATGACTAGTCTTTAAGGTAAATATTTGGTGGGAGGGAAGGAGGGTCAATCATACAAAAAGGGGTGAATAGGATCAGTTGTTTTCAACCTCCTGTCCCCCATTGTTCATGAGGGGCAAATTCATATGAATATAGATAACTATTAATTACAAAAGTCTCATTTTTAATCCAAAAAAATTTCCATCTTACCTACACAGGAAATTATATATTTTTTGAGTAAAAAATAAATAAGTTTCTTATTCGCCTTTGTAGATACTATCCGGCACATAACAGAACCTTAGTAAATATTTAATGAATAAGTGAATGTGATTAATCAATCAGGATTCTGGACTACATAGTTTAACTCCATAAAGCTGTATTAAAACTATGGAGTTTACACTGTTCCAAATGGAATGAGTGTCTATCCATGAGGAGCTTATAACCCTATAAATAGAACATAAGCAAAATTTTTACTCTAGAAGCTACTTTTAAACATTAAAAAAAAAATTTATTGAAGGACTCCAAGCATGTCTGCATAGACATCAAGCAAAGAGTTTATTTTACATTATAGAATTGACTGAAATCTTTATATGTTGTGGATATTCTTTGCACATAAGTATGATTTCCTGCACAAGAAGACATCAAACAGGTATATTTAGTTATACTTATTTAATGAATCACTATTGTATATGTTGTACTTCTGTTAGGATATATGGAGATTATATGATAAGCATTGCCCTTAAAGCATATATAAAAACAATAATGAACATTAACCAAAAGATGGAATATAAACTACATGAAAACAGGGATTTTTCTTTGTATTTCCAGAGCCTAGAAGAGTATCTGGCACACAGTAAGCACTCAATAAATATTTGTTGAATGAATTATTAAAAGAGAGAGTGGTGCTCACCCAACATTCTATCTGTTTCCCCACATTTCCTTGTCCTCTTGAGATTAGGTGGGGTCATGGGACTAGTTCTGGATGGGCTGCGGATGGAAATATCATGTGTCATTCCAAACCAAAGCATCAAAAAACTGCAACCCTCCAGCTCTTTACTCTTGCCATTGTAAGCAAGGAAGTCAATGTTCCACATAGGGACAACTAGAAGATGGTGGACACATCATTATTCTGAGTCCCTGAATTGCTGGTTAGAGCAGAATGCCTATTTTTCTACCAACCAGTGATAAGTGGCATAAACTAGAAAGAAAATTTTAAGCCACTGGAATTTCAGGATGATCTGGACCTTGTCATAGTCTATCAAAAAAAAAAAACAAAAAACAGTCTCTCTTGATTGCAATACAAATAGTAAGAGCTATAGTTAGTAGAGAAAATATACAGTAAGAAGTTTTCAGTTTGTCCAATCAGATGAAGTTATATAAAGATGATGGTAATTTAGCTAAGCCTTGAAGATGTAATATTTCCAAAGTCAGTGAGCTGTGAGATGGAGGATATTCATATCATAAATCTTTTTTCTTTCACTATTCACACGGCTCATTTAGGTGATAAAACAACACTTTGAGCTGGCATTGTTGGTCATGTTCTGGTTTACTTGTACGTCTCCATATGAGCTTCAAAATATTAAACAATGCAAGAAAAGCAAAAAAGGGAGTTGATCTATAGTGCTCCGAGTAGAGAAATAGAACCACCTGTCCTAGTGAGAATAAGGAGCATGGAGGACCTCTGAGGAGAGGTAGCTGCAAAAAAAAGATGGAGGAGGCTTCATTATTTTTGATTGCTTGACAGCACAGATCTCCTATTTTGTTTGAAGCTTACATATAACCTTGAACACAGGAAAATACCGTAAGTACATTTCTAATGTCAACAAAATCAACTGCTCTGTATTAATTTTTGTTTTCTCATTATTTAAAATATCAGAATTACATATAATGTACAATAAAATAACAATGAAGAATTCAGGAAAACTTTTAAATTGCATATTTTGAATAAGTCAAAAATTTTGTACAGAATTATAATGGTACTGAATTCACAAGAAGTAATAAAGTAAAAATAAAACAGGAAATCAGAACCTATGTCTGTCTTTGCCTAAATCATCAGTAATCAAGGAGATGCAAGAGCTAAAAGCTACTTTTTCCATTTGGGGGAGGAGATAAAAAGAGACTAAAGAAGTCATCTATTCAGCTCCAATTCAATACAAAAATCCTTCTCAACACTTGCAATAGCTATAATTAGCTTGAATACTGTGATAGAGAATTTAAGACTAGACAGCGTGTTTACTCACTTTTTTTTTTTTGTTTACTCACTTTTATAAAGCTGGTTATCCAGTTACTGGGAAAATTATTCTTAGCTTTTATATTTCTTATATTTAATATTTATCTGTATCTGCCTTAATTTCTACCATTAACATCAGTTGAGTTACTTGGACAAACTTATCAATCTGAGTTTTTAACTGTTTTTCATCCATAAAATATGGTATTGATGAGATTATATATTATTAACACACCTTATTTGTTATCTAACACCCTGTGGTTTTAACATCTTTTCTACATCAAACATTGACATATGGAACTCCACATTCTGCTTTTGGATCTCTAAGTAACTGCATCTTTTGCCCTCCTTTCAGAGGACAGAAGGAATGGAATCTTTATCTTATGCTACGTGTTCCTTTCAATTCTCCTCTACCCCTTTGTCTTTCTAAAGCATTAGAGTTTTAGCCTTATGAAAATTCAGATGATTTATTCCATCCTTTAAGAAATTTGTTCATGCATTCCTTACATAAAGTATGTTTGTGTATACAGTTTTTTTTTTAAAGTAATCAGAGTACTAACAGTAAGCTTCTGTGTCCCTTAAAAAAATTGTGTTAACATTTCTTTAAGGCTTCTAACAAGGTGTTCTATATTTTCTAGATATACTGACCATAAAATTTACTTATTTGTATGTTTTGTCATTACTTAAATGAGGTTTTTCAGTTTTCTCTCAATAAAATATTGAAATAAATTTTGCCATACTCAGTACTGAATGGTGTTAGCAAAAGAATACTTATTCCTAAAAAAAAAAAAAAAAAAAATTGTGTGTTTAACTCTGAGTAGAAGGGTAGGCAACTCACCTATAAATTCTTCCTAGTTTTTGAGAAGCATTTTCCCTTGCTAATTAGCTGTGAATGTTTATTTGGATGTTTATTTGTTTATTTGTATTTTGACAGAGTCTCAGCAAGTAGAAGCAAAGGGGTTAGAAAGGGCCCTCTGTGATGGAAGATGACCTCCAGGCTTGTCAACAACTGTACCTTTCACAGGAGAAGCTTCCTGAGAGGGCAGATTCTTCCATTTTGAGATCTACAAAGTATAATAGTCCCTTTACTCTCTTAGGCAACTTTTAATTTTTTTTAAGGTAAAAGCCATAGTACTACAGAGAAAAGAGAAAATTTCTCTATTTTTTTTCTGTCACTGCTCTAGGCAACCAATAAATCTTAGTGGAGGAAGGATATACATGTTGTATTTCCTACAAAAACTTAACTGTGTTCATAAAATATCAGCTTAGTAATAATATCAGACTGGGAATTAACAATGTGAAAATCTTACAACTTTAGCAATGCATACCTAAAGATGCCTTATAATTTATAATTATGTTACTGAGAAATGTAAAATAGAGGGTAGAGAGAAACTTGAAAGGTGAATTCCCACAAGATCAAACAAAGTAACAAGCAAATAAATTCTGAATATTTAAGATTTAGTCATAATGATTCTAAATTATTATGGACCCAAATACATGAGGCTCCCATGTAGATAAGGCACAGAGAAAAAAAGTTTTAAGATTTAAGTAAAATATATGCACATAGCATTGATTATATTTCACCAATTGTTTGCTTCTTTCACAGCTAATATATATGATCAATTAAAAATATTCAAGAAGACCATTTTGGAGGTTAGAAAAATTTACTTGGGCTATAGATTGAATATAGCCAATAAAAGAGACTGGTTTAGATTTTAAGAATGCATAGTGTTTCAAACTACAATGAGCACAGAAACAGAATGGTAAAAGATGTATCACTAGAACTATCATTTTAATAATGAAATTAAATTCTACCTTAAAGAACACAACACCCCTGTTGGTGTTGTCCAAGTTCCTTGGTACATTCAAATTCACATTCTGTGTTTTCTAATAATTATTCCACTTACATTCTTAGCTACCTAAACACATTGTTTTCTCAACTTTTCCCAGTTTCTTTGCATATAGTCATGTATTTTACTATCCTCTCATTTCTCTACATACCCACTACCTAGCCATCAATTTATACTCTTCACATTCTTTTATTTTGATTTCTCACTTGACTTTTCACTTTTCTGCATATATGGTACATGAATGACATGAGGCATATTGCTATGTCATATACATATATACAAACATCTTTTCCTAGGATACTTTTTAATCTGGGAAATGTTTGTTATTAATTTAACATTACCACAAATTTTACATTTATAAAGTATAGTGGTCTTTAGTTATTGGCCTCATTTTACTAATGTACCAATTCTTATAATTCTCCCAATACCTTTCTCAAAGCATAGGAAACAAAATCCAGGTTAGAGATAATAAGGACTTTCTCAAAAAGGAAAGAAAGCTATACAGATACACTTTAACCTGTATGTTGTCTGATTACAGAATCACTGCATACATTTCCTGTAACTTTTAACTCTCCAAACAACATAAACATATCTTAACAGATATTTGAGAAGGAAACATGATGCTGTCTTATCAATTAACTTTTCTATGTCTAAATTCTTTTATAATTAGTCAAATAAAATTTATCTATTAATCAGAGTACAACTTTCTAAATGGTAATACTTAGAGTCTAGAGGCCTGTGCTTATTCTTAAGTTATAGTAATATGCTATGTGATATTTTTTTTTTTAAGCAATTGTACAAAGTTCTCCTCAGGGTTTTTTCAGTCTTAACACAGTATGATTTTTATAAAATTAATTTTTTATAAAATTAATTTTTTATAAAATTATTTTTGTAAACTACCTAGTACAAAGCGGGCACTTTACCATCAAGCATCTATTCATCTTTCAAGACTCAATTCCAGTGATTTCTCTTTTAAATTTTCCTTGATTATTCTAAATAGAGACAATTTTATCTCTCTGAACATCTACAAGTCTTTTATATCACATATTTGAAATTTATATGTTATAGCACAATTATTTTAATTCATGCGTTGCAACTTCTACCTAACTGTAAGATCCTAAGAGGTACACTTATGCCCCTTAGAATGCCTTGCTCTGATATGTATAACACATTTTTAATAAACTAGGTAAATTTTTTTCTAAACTTTAACATCAGATAAAGCATTATATAACAAATACTGATATAACTATTCTCACTTGTAATTTTTTGGGAGGAGGATAAAAAAAGAATTTAGGTAAACCAAGCAAGCAATAAGAAGTTTGCCGAGATCTTAAATGTTATCAATAGTAAATTTAGGCGTGTAAGCTGAACCAAAACTGCTACTTTGGCAAATCCTATTGGATAAACATAAAGGAATGATTATTTAGAGGAAAAATAGGAGTTGGAGATGAAGAATTGTTGATATGCCAAGGTCAAGATTTGGGTACAAATTTTGATAGTGTAAAGGGCATTTGCTGGAAGTCTATAAAAATCTCACTTTTAGCTTGGGACTTTATTCTTATCTACTAGCTATATACGATACAGATATTTGCAGCTCAGTTTTAATGAACTTTTATTGAAGAGATTCACACATAAAAGTAAAACTTTCTTAATTGATATCTGCTTAACTAACTTACTGGATGTTTATATAAGTTGGTTGTGTTAGTTCTTAATACCTGTTTGTGTCAGTGATACTTGCTACTGCAATTACATGATTTAATTAAATTTTACATTAAAAGCATGAAGTGAGCAGAAAATGAAAGTTATTTTCATGAAAACCAAATGGATGCTTGGGAAAGCTGCTAAGGGAGCAGCAGGTAAGACAGAAGAGGTCTGCTGTGCCATGTGGGTCAGCTCTCTGAGCATGTGGGTTAGCTCCCAAGTCAGGGATTGAACTCAGGCCAGAGTGGTGAAAGCACTAAGACTTAATCCCTAGACCACCAGCGAAGTCCAAGAGGATTTCTAATTAAAAATAAAACAAAAGCTCTATACCACAAAGTTGTGAAAAATGTAAAGTACAAGTTTAAAACATGTAACATGGTGTGTGTTTTTATATTTAAGGCTCTAGTAGGGTTCTTTTTTGATAACTTTACCAAGTGCTAATCCAATTGCTGTAGGTAAGATTTCTTCAACTTTTTATAAATATCTTACTTAAGATCTCATAGACTCATTCATTACATAAAAAATATTATAGGTTAGGCATACGTATTCATATTATACAATTTGATGGTGAATTAATACAAAGGTCACTGCAGACTGGGGGGAAAAAAAGCAGCCAACAAACTAATCCTAAGAGCAACTCAGTATTGCTTTGTTAATGCATTTCAAAAGCTGTATGTCTATTAACCTAAAATACTTTCACTCTTGAGATTTACATCACTATACTATATTTCATTGTTTTGTTAGTGAACATGAGAAAAGTTAATTTCATGTCCACAAAACAGAATTGAAATATTTATATTTGCCTTTTTAAAAAAAGAAAAAGTGCTTTATTCTTCTTGGAATACATCTATCAGGAATAAGTAATTGGAACAAAGTTTGAAAACTATATATACACTAGGGTTTTGAAAATTTCATGTCCAATATCTCAAAAATGACATAACAGGTACACCAAGTAAAAACTTAAAAAGTCAATGGTTCAAAAAGCAGTTTCTAAAAGGACTAAAAAGTTCTTATAGAATTCCTTATTTTAATATTTCCTAAAAGTGTATATGATGCAAAATAGTATGTTATCATACTACAAGTGTGTAATTTAAAATAACAACTTGTATACCTAAGCCATCTTATCATACTGGTTATATTCTGGTAAACTACCTGTATGCTAGCCAAGAACTATATTAGTTCTACCATGTAAACTTTATTTCAAATGACTCAGATTAAAATTACAGTTTTTCAGATTGATATTTTATTTGATATTCTACTTATACTGCCTCATTTCTATACTTTTTAATTTATCTACACTCTGGTTTGCATATTCTACAGATTCTAAAGCTGGCAAAAAAATAATTACTCTTAAAACAATACTAGAGACTCTAACCTAAAATATTTTTCTGTCACATCTTCTATATGTTCCCTCTCTCTTACTAAATCTTAATGATACATAATATATAAAGATTGTGGGCTTTTGTTTAAATAAAGACTACACAATGCCAAACAACTTAAAAGTTTCTATAATTACTAAAATGTTTCTATTTTTCTGTATTAACTTTAAGCAAAATATCTGATTATGTCAGCAGTAAACTATTAAGATGAACTGTTTGGATAGAACTGGTAAATAACTTCTTACAGGCTAAAAAGAAACACACTAGTGATTTTTAGTTACCTTTAAATGTGAAATTTTTCATTATGAGAAGAAAAAGAATAAAATGTACAATTTCGTTCCTTAAATGATTAGGAAAAATGGCTTTGATAAATGAAATTTTTAAAATTTCCAACCATGGTTGAAAATTAATTGGCATCTCAGTTTCTCTAAACATTTATTTTCTGAAATGAAACATTTCCTCCTCAAAATGACAACCTCAAAGAATCTCAAAATTTTACACTTTAACTATTAAATGTACTATTTAAACTCTCAAACCAGATGCAGTAATTAAAGTAGCAAAATAATATATTAAAATATGCTTTGCTTGATATGCTAAATAAAAAAAATCAGAAATTGCCATATAAATATAGTATATACCCATATTTTATTGTTTGGTCAAAACTAACTTAGCAAGAGAAACTTTGATCATCAGTCTAAGACAAAATATCCTCATACCTTTGAGGTTGTAAATAAAATGGAAAGTAATACACATTTCTGCATAATTGTACAGGTGCTTTTGTAAAGTTCTGTTTTTAATATGTACATAAATGCTAATGAAATAATGGGTGACAATCTCTTTGAATCCTGTTCTTTTTTATTAGCTATGCTTTAAATAATAACAGCAGATTTAGCTTTTTTGCTTTTATATTTGTCCTAGAGATAGCATTTTTTTTTTTTCATTTTTCCTCTGTTTTGGAATTCAAAGTTATTCTAAATGCAATATAAAGATAGTTATGAGACAGGTACCTAAACAATTTTAGAATTATTCTAAATTATGTTTACATTTAAAAAAACATTATTCAATTTGGTCAGTTTTATGAAGTACCCACTGTACATCAGCATTCAGAGAGCAGACACAAGGCATAAATTATTTCATGAATAATTAAAATGAAAGATCTAATATTATATGAAAGAGGTACATTTTACCTGGAGTAGATGAGGCAATGCTTTTAGTGTAAGGCAAAACCAAATTCCCAGCTTGCATGGAAGCAAATCATGCCACTGTGGTTTCATCAACTCTCTAAAGGGAAAAAAAGCAGAAAATAAAAGCAAAACAGGGTGAAAAAACTGAGAAACAAGGTATTTTTATAAAGATCATGAATTCTTTTTTGCTTGGCAATTTCAACCAAAAAAAGAAAATTTTCAGTGAAATATTTATGACAGATAATTTAATCTGACTCTAACAGTAACTATCGCAAATGCATTATATAATATTACATATATTACATGCAGATATCTCTATATAATATACATTGTATAGCATGCATATGATATTGTATACACATAGCACACATATGCATGCTATATATATATTACACACACACACACAGAGATATTTGGGGGTAGGAGGATCCTAACCAAGTTATAAAGATGAAACAAAAGTCCTCCTTCTAAACTGTACTTTTTATCAGTTCTGCAAAATGAATCTTAAACCTTATGATTACTTCAGTTATGAAAGATTAAATATCATCAGTGTTCCCAGTGCTGACAAGCAGATATGAAGACTGTAACATAAACAAACCAATACATAAAAATTAATGTCATTTGCAGTTCACTGAAATATTATTCACTGATGTCATCAGAACAGATGTCAGAATAGTCTCAGATCTCCATCTCACATTGATCCACTTCTGTCCTGCTGTGTGAACTATTTAAATCTTTTATTTCTTTCTATGAATCAATATAAGATATGCTGGTATCTTTTTTTAAAATTTATATATATTTTACATCATTTTTCATTTTGTACAGTACTTGTTTTCTCCTTTCAGGTGTAGTCCTTGTAAAATCCCCACCATCAATTCACCTGTGCACCATCACCAAAGTCCCTGTGCTCTCCCCTCCCCTGCTTTGATCCCTATCCTTCCCCTACAGAATGTCTCTGATTTATAGTTGCCTTTTATTTTTGGTTTATTATTGTTATTAATATTTTTTACCCCTTATTTGGTTCCCCTATATTCCTTTTAAGTGAAACCATCCAATATTTGTCTTTTTCCTTCTGACTTAAGAAATGGTAGTATCTTTTTGAGAGTACTATATATCACTGCCTCTCAACAAATAACTCCTCAGTTAAACACTAAAGTGACAGATTATTGTAGTAATACTTTGCTTCAAAGTTCAGTACAAAAATTTCAAAATACAAGAATTTGGAGCATTTGATTACTTAATTATATATTAACATTATAAAGGTACAAGTTTTGCTTAGAATTTATCTCATAAACTATGGCATATTTGTCTTATAAAATTACTACATATGTAAATGCTAAGATATTTGAAATGGATATATATGAAACTGAATCATAGTTTCACATTATGAATTATTTTTATATGCTCTTACCTTTCATTTTTCTCAGATGCACCAAGTTTTGATATATCCACACTCTTGCTGCCTGTCTTTTTTTTCTTTTCTCTCTTTTTTCTACTAAGCAGTTCATCCTTAATGTGGAAAGAAATATGGTTACTGGCTATCATTAACATGTACTCTTCAAATGTTATTAAAAGTCTTCTGTGAAGGGTAAACATTACAGAAGAACATTTATGCAAATGTCTGTAGGGTGCAACTTGGTTAAGTAAAATCATCAATCTTTAACAGTAACTGTTGCCCTGGTATCAGTCCTTAAACATACATGAAGTTAAACACTATCAGTCATGTGTATCTCCATAGCAGTCAAAGTTTTCTTTCTTTTTTTTTTTTTTAAAGATTTATTTATTTATGCATACAAGCACTGGGGCACAGGCCAGAGGTGTGGGGGGGGTGAGAGGATTCACCACAGAGAGCGGGGAGCAGAACAGGCAGACCAACAGAAGTACACTGCTGAGGGGAGCAGCGGGCACAGCAAGAGAGGTCTGCCACGCCATGTGGGTCCCCCCGCTGGCCGGCAGCAGGGATCGAACTTGTGCTGCAGTGGCTGTGATTTGCTTCGTAGTGCGTTGCTTAACCCACTGCGCCACCAGGGGAGGCCCCAGCAGTCAAAGTTTTCTAAGAGAAAGTTTCAACTTACTTTTTCTCATTCATCCAACTTTAATAATATCACTTCTAAAAAATGAGTAAACAGATGCTAATCCATAAACACTGATACATGTCTCATTATCTTTAGTGTATAACTATAAATCCACAGCAGAATTATGTAGTAGTATATTAGACTAATATAATTTTTTAAAGCAACTGATTTCTGAAATGACACTCATTTCTAGTCTTTAAAAAGTTTTAAAATAAGCATATTTTATGTAAGGGCATGTGACACAAAAATTTCTAAAATCATTCTTTTATTTCATTTTAAATATTTTTACTTGGAAGGATAATTAAGAAAGGTGCTCTGCCTTTTATTTTTAGCTTGATAATTGGATCCTCACAGAGTTTTATAACAAATTAAAATGCCACATTTTTAAAAAAGAAAACTTTCTTCTTATGCTACAGGTCCTTCTTAACTTAGATAAAATCAAACAATACTGATCATAAAACTATTAGAATGAGGTGTATATATACAAAAATGGAAGTTTTCATCAGTTGAAATATGTTTATAATTGTATATAAAATTAAGGAGGCTAAGTCACTTGATTTATCATCAGTACTTACCAGTTGTTTTTCCAGGTAGATTGACCAAACCACAGCATAATGACCCACTGTGAGAATAATGAACAAAAGTAATGCCAGCTCAGCATTGCTCATTTTTCTCACCCGCCTATAGTAGAATACAGGCTGTCGCCAATCTGGAAGTCCATTGATCAGAATATCATCATACCTACAGTTACAGATGTAACATTATTTCAAGGAAGTTTAAGATGAAAACAAAAAGCCTTATTTTTGTTTGGTTTCCCCAAGTAAATGCTGAAATGTTAAATCATTGTATTTGCAAATTCTTTTCTATCAAAATTGATTAACTTCTAAAAAATATTGTATTTATATTTAAAAAGAGAAAAGACAATTTTCCAAGATAGATAACATTTATGCAGATTATCAGCATTACAAAGTATTGTACATTTAAAACACTGTATGTAGGTTCAGTCACAGAGGATACCAAAAAGCTATGTAGTAATATGGGTATGGCTATCAGACCTTGTATTTACACCCCAATAATAACTCTTGGAATGACATCTAAGCTAAAGGTGTAACAAAGTCTACCTGTCTGTAACAGTCTGCAGTAAAGACTCCATCATAGCAAGAACCTCAATGGGAGAAAAATTAAAATAAGAGTGCTGTATGTTACCATGAAATATATATTAATGTATTCATTCAGGATACATTTTCTAGTTAGTACTTGTATTTCTATCCCTGTACTACAGCTCAAGGTTAAAAAATACATCCATTTATTTCATCAAAACCTTTTCTTAAATGTAAAAATTTAAAAAATAGCAGCTCAGAATTTTGTACAGCTCACATTTCATTAGATAATGAAAAACTATTCAATTAAAGAGATATGAAAACAACCAATGTTTGTCAGATTTCTCAATAAAACTGTATTTATAAACATTTAATCAGCAATATCCTCATTTTTGGCTTTGCTGGAAGGTATGACCATAACAAGAACTTTCCTAATAACACTTTTAAATCAGCTATTTTTAGAATTGAATTTAGAATAAAAATTTCAACTATATTTAAATTTACCTGTAGAATAGTTACAGAGGTAAACATTTTTATGGTTAGGTTAAAAATCAGAAGGAACATTTGTGATTATAAAACTTAAAATGGTCACACACAAACACTATGTTCAAAACACAAACCTGTTAATCTTAATTGACTACCACTCATTAAATATTCTAATCACACTATTTCCAGAATTAAATCTTCACTGAAAGGCCTAATTTGGTGCAACACATTGACCAAAATATTTTAATTAAAAATATTCTGAGTTAGTCTCAGGCCTAATTACAGGAATAAAAATAGGGCCTATATTGTCAGGCAGGTCAGCAGAACTCAGTAGTAGGTTTTTCTCAAGTAAATTGACCGATCTAGGAATAATAGCGCAGCTGCTAAACTGCCAGTCTTGACATGTAAATCAATTTAAATGCAACAACTGCAGTAGCTACTTTGATAGTTATTAAATTGATACCTTGGAGATATGCAAAAAAAAAATAAGCAGAGGATTTATTAAGGCAACTTTCTTTTTAGCAGAAAAATATTGGCTACAAATTCAAAATATATTTTATTAACAAATCTAGAAAGTCTGACACTTAGATCAACAGATTAATAACTAATCAGAATAACCAATGTTCAAAGCAAAAACATTAATTAGTATAAAACTCTTAAAAAGCAAATTGTGTAGTTTCCAAGAGGTTACAAATTAAAATACGGTTATACTGTAGCTGCACCAGACAAATATTCTGATGTCAAATATTCTCCCTTTCCAACACTTATAACAACTCTTGAGCACTAATATCAGACATAACAATAAGATTTCATCAAAAGCTGTAATTCCTGGCATGAAAAAATTGTATTTAAGCCTATCTTTGTAAATATTGACTTAAGTTAGAAATGGATTGGGAAAAAGGTTCAAAGTGGTATGACACACAATTACAATATTCAAATGAAGTCCAAAGAACGTTAAGTCCTGAATTTATTCTTAATATGCATTCTATTTTAGATTTGTTGAGGGGAGAAAAAGGTGGATATATAACAATCATTTTCAGCTAATCTTTCCTGTAAAGTAACTTCATTGTAAAATAATTCCCTAAGAACATTTCTAAGTATTAAATTTATTTTATACAGTATTAAACTATATTTCAAGAAAACACAGCTGACCTCATAGCCATAAATCTCATATCAAATATTTTAAACCATCATTCTGAAATGCAATGCAACTGTTAATAGCTGCAATTTTCTACTGCACCTATAAACTGTATTTAGTGCATAAATTCAAGATAGCAAAATCTCATATACGGAACACATTAAACAGATATCTACTAGACTATGTATGTCACTCTATAAACAACAGTCTTCAAGGATTAAGCTTAGAATCAATGCTCTATTGATTTTACTATCAATGAACATTATGGCTCTTAGGACTGGCCATTTTAAGGGAAGATAGCATCTATATGTTGTTCACTGTTTAGAATATGTTGAAAAAGATAAATCACTGCTTTCTTGAAACAATGAAAAAAAGTTATTTCTTATAAAAAAACTTATTATTTTAAGTATTGATAACATAAAAATTTAAATCACTTGTTATGCTTCCTTAATTGTAAACATTGTTAAGATGCTCTCTAAATTATGCTATAAACTTCTCTTAGCAGTCTGTTAAACCCAGGTTGAGTACACACATGTATGAATATGAGAATGCACAAAAGTAAATCTCCATGATGAAAATATCACAAATGCAGAAAATCACATGACACTATACAGGCATTATCTTAGAAATTAAAATATTGATTAAAAATCCAACATATGACCTAATATGTTTATTTCATTAGATTTTCTTAAATGTAAATGATGAATATAAAAAACAGTTACATAATCCTTAGCGAGTTCTTGTCTAAAATATGTATTTCACCAAACACATTTAGAATAATATAAGCACTGGAAGCAAATAAATCCAAATTTTAAAAAATTATGTAAATTCAAATATTAATATATTTTCAATATAAAATAGTAATTATTAAAGAATAGATACTAAGTATTATGAAAATGAATATTTAAGTAACCTTAGTATGTGCATAAATTGTGAATTTTCCATCATCGAAAGCTGGAATTTTCAGCTTAAAACAACTATAACAACATCCATGTAGATCACATTTTAAGGTTTTGAGTAAATATTAATTGTACAAAGATCATAAATAGGAAGCAAGTCTAAATATTTGACTGTAACTTTATAATTTATATGTCAAAAATTGTAGTAATGACACTTTATTCACTGGATATAATAGGTATCTATTTGCTAATTAGGAAAACTACCATATAATTTGTATTCTCATATTTATAAATGCTTTTATTCAAATACAACTATAATCAAATTTATAATACAGAAGTACTACATTTATAAAAGTTTAACATTAAAACTGAACTATGCTTTCAATTATCTTTGTAACTAAAACTAAAAAAGGTCATTCAACATTAAATACAATAACATGAATTAGAACAAAGAACTTTAAAGTTGCACAGTTGAGTTCATCAAAAAGTCTGTTCAAAAATTTATAAGAGATGCCCTTTAAACAAAAGTGAATATGCTAATAATACTGAAGTACTATCTGATAATCTACTCAGTACTTCAGTTCAGCTAACATTCAGGGTACTTGTACAGAAATTTGTCAGAATATGGTTGAGCTGCTATTCCCCTAAATAAGCAAGTTACCTAAGGGGTTTAGAAAAGGTTCTAGACTTCCTTACACTAACTAGGAAAACTTATTTTTATTATCATGTTAGAGTCTACGCCTTTGGGAGAAAAAGAAAAAGACATTTGAAAATTTATTCACAATTACACTGACAGGAATATATACCCATGAAAACATCTATTCACAAAGTTGAATGTGAATGTTCAAGGTAGCATTGTTCATCAGAGACAACAAGTAGAAATAATCTAAATGTCTATCGGTTGGTGAATATATAAACAAAGTAGTATATGGAATAGTATTCAGCCATAAAAAATATATAACCATATGGATGTACTTGAAAAACATTGTAATAGAAAGAAACTAGATGCAGAAAACTACATATACATGACTACATCTATAAGAATGTCCAGAAAAGACAAATTTATAGACACAGAAAGGAAATTAGTAATTGGCTAGGACTGGGATCAGAGTGCAAACTCCCTACAAACGGGTTTAAGGAAATAGTATGAGGTGATGGGAATGTTCTAAAAACTGATCTGAGGTGCTGCACACAATTCTAAATTTACTGAAAAAAATACTGAATTGTACTTTTAAAAAATATGACTTTTGTGGTATGGAAACCATACTAAATGAGGCTATTTAAAAACAGGATAAAATTTTCTTTTTCCTTAAAAACATGTCATGCAGTTTTCTATCTATTTCATTGTTATTATTCTTTTCTACCAAAAATTAAAGTATGCACATGATTTTAGTGAAAACAATTATCTGGAAGGGAGATACATAGGAAAATATGTCTAGGACAATTTTCCAAACTGCAAATTCCTGGAAGGCCACACATGTAAAAGCACTTATTTAATGATATTTTAATAAAGAATTGTGGTACAAAAGATCAATACCAGTATGAGGCAATCTTCTTTTACAAGACAAAACTGACTATGATATTTTATTTCCCTGAAGGAATTATGAACATTGGGTAATTGTCTGTAGTGTTGCATTTCTCCTATATGTTTAAATACTCACAGGTCACCTGGCCTCAGGCACAAGCTTTAGAGGAGTGATTCTCAGCTTGATTAGTTAAGACTCTAGCCTCAAGGAAAGCCAGTTACCAAAGAGTTACTAGTGCCTCAAGGGGTATAAATACTTCAGCTGTTTGTGTAACTTGTCAGATCCATTTTTTCTACTAATACTCTGAAATAAATGCAAAGGGAACTAATCCTAAAAAGAAAATGTTAGAGGAGGCTACATTAGTTAATGAAAAAAATAATTTCTATCTAAAAAGCAAATTGTTCAAAAAAGATATAATTTCAGTACTTGAGATAAATTGTTACAAAGTTTACTGACTTTTAAGATAGTAAGAAGACAAAATCTGGCTGAAGTTATAAGGAGACTAAATAAAACTGTCTTTACAGATACATTCTTGATGTGTGAAATAAACTGGGGCCCACTGAGAGAAACCAACTAGAAAATATGCACAGAATGACCAACAGTTCTTTTAACACACTTCTCGGACTCTTTCAACACCATGGATTATCTCAAACCAGAGGAATGTCTTCTATGGTATCTGGACCAATGCCAGCCCTTGTTATAACGCAAAGAACACATCCAGAAAGTACCTTGAGTCCTTCCTTTGCAATCTGACAAACTTAAATATTCAAATTACAGAGTTAAGATGAGAACAAAGGGTAGCTCACATTTTAGGATATAAAATAATTCCAGACACTACATTTGAAAAAAGATTTAGAATGTCCCCATAGCATAGTATTTTGGGTTGGCTTTAAGTTATATTAGCCCTCATCGAGAAGGATTTGTGGGCTGGTTTTATCCTAAAATCTCAAATAACTAAGTTCTCTGTTTTAAGGTACTATGGAATAACATTCTCAAGCTGGGAACTGTGAGACTCACCAGTGTCTCACAAAATGAATCTAGAAGACCACACCCAGCATTGTTAAAAAAAAATCATACAGAACAATAGTTTAGGCTAGCTTTGTACAGAAAATATGGATCTGCTTCACAGGCAGTAAGAAACGTTTTGTGAAATTTTTGTTTCAGTTGTGTGCCTATCCTTTCTGAGGCATAATACAAAATGTATTTTTTACAGGAGGTCTGACTTAAAAAACTTTGAGGCTCATCACGATAGTGTCTACATTCTATACATTCCGAAGGCATACTGGAAAGGGGTCTCTGCAATCTCTTAAGTCATCGACACTATAAACTATGGTATTAATATATTATTAGTGTTCTGAATGTGTACAGAAAAGTCTCAGGAAAAGGAGATTGCCTCTACTATTAAGTTTAAACCTAAATACAGAATCACTGAAGCAGAGAAAGGGAAGAGGAGGTAAAAGAAATAGGAAAAAGAAGCAAATTTTTCCCTCCTATCTTTTATAGACTTGTCCAAGCTATTCTCTCACAAATAGGGTTATTATTTTAACAAACAGTGAAGAAACATCAAGAAATGGTAGTAAAGAATATTATTTCAGCCTAATTATAAAGCAGTTAAAAAATAGAAACAACAACAAGATCACCAAACACAGGCAGGAGCTATTAAATATCAAAAATGAATGGGCATTTGTTTGAAGTCAAGTGGTATTTGTATTTTCCTAAGTACAGACACTCATGTTAAAAATTGTATCTAATGAAGCCATGACTTGCTAATACCTTGATCCATAAAATCTATATGAATCAACCTAGTGAATGTCTTCAATAGAGATTATGGTCTAAACATACATTTTACAAATGTTGTATATCTTGGAAGTAACAAAAGTGAAGTACTAAAATTTTAATGAGAATTCTTTTCTATATAAATAGAGACATCAAACTAATGTCTTAGTTCAAAAGCAGAAATGAACACTCACCTCTGCCTTCGTTCATCATCCTTTAAAACTTCATAAATAGCCACCAACTAAAATAGAAACATTACTTTAAAATGAAAACACTCAACTTAAGAAAGGTGAATATACCACAATGCACATGCAGAAAGCCCTATGTGCTCACATAAACAATGAACTAAAAAAAAATTTTTTTTGTAACATTTTACATTTTCAGTAGTAAAAAAACATTTTACGCTTTATGTTTGTGAGGTTAAAAATGTTTAATATAAAAATAAATCTTTGTGACACGAAAAAAATCTTAAAATGAAAATCTTAAAGATCATCTTAAAAAATGTGTTTATTAAAGCAGAGCTGTAATTTATATACAACAATGTTATGACAAATATGACCCTCCTTGAACTAACACTCTAATATAAAAACATTGGTAAAAACATTTTGTGAAAACTTGAATTATATTACTAAACTATCTCATTTTCAAGTGAAAATATGCTACATGTTAGTATTTGTCATAAATACTTATTTATAACTTTGTCACAAAATATATAAAATAACAGCATGTTTTACTTACTTGTCTAAACTGAGTTTCTGCATTTTCATCTTTATTCTTGTCTGGATGCAAAGTTAGTGAAAGCTTACGATATGCTTTTCTAATGTCTGCAGATGAAGCATCCTGGAGGTGGTGGGGGCAGGGAAAAACACAAAGCAAACTTTGTCAGAAAAAGAAATTCCCAGAACCTTGTTAAGATCTGAGAAGACAGCCAACCAAGTGCAGGACCCCAGGCAATGTAATTTGAGCAATCAGTCTAACAACCAGGCTATGCAACTTGCCTGACCCACATGACTGAACAATTATTCAATCTAATTTGTCTCTCTTCTTAACTTTTCATTACCATACAGTCATTTAAAGAAGACAGTTTTTGGCAAAACTTTTCAAAAACACTTGCCTTCCCAAAATTAACCTATAAATCTTTCCCAGTAATTAAGAGATCAAAAAGAAACAAATTAAAAATTAATACATCTGTCTGCCTTCAAAGAAGAGCTTTATTTATTTGAGAATCTTAAAGTCAATTTCTGAATCCCAGGCTTACCATGTGGTTTCTTCACTGTTATTTATATTGAATTTACCATTCAGCCACAGTCTATGGAATCTCAATTTCGCTTGTCAAAAGTATACCTATTTGAAGGCAGTTAAATTTACATTTATCCAAAATAATTATAATTAGAAATATTTATATGTATATTGTACTTAACATTTTTTAGTACCTTAAAGAGTGTCTTCAATGGTTTCCTTAGTGTAATATGCAAACACAAGTTTGCCTACTACTTACATATTTCTAAATAGTTTATTTACAAATTTGCTATAAATTAGTACTTTGGTTTAAGTGGATGATAAAATGACATTTTACGGAATCCTGTGTGCATTGGTAAATTCAGAACATCATTTTACAAGCCAGTGTAAAATACATGTCAAGATTATTTCCAGTAAGTTGAAAAGTTATCCCAGTAAAATATCTAGAGTAAGACAAAATTATGGTAGTTGCTTATTATATCTTATCTCTAGTTTTATAGTCAAATATTTGTCAAATTAATTCTTAAAACTACTAAAAAGTTCAAATAACTACAACAAAAGTCTGGGTACCAGGGGCTAAACATCTGTTAAAGAAATACAATTTGAGAGAGAAAAAGTGAGGCCATAATTAAAATTTCCTTTATAAATCATTATTTTCACTATTAATTTTCTGGGGTTCATTGCTCCAGGCTATCCCTCAACTTAAAAGTTTTGATGTAGGTGTGAATCTTTTTGTAATTTCTGGGGAGCTAATATTTAGCTATAAAATTAACAGTAAGTTTTGCAAGTAACATGGTTATAATTTTCACTCTAATTTGCTAGTGGAACTGATGTGTTTATTACATTTAAAATATAGGTAACATATTTATTTACCGGATGATTATTTACTGGAAATTTCTGATGGAAATTTTATTAATCAAAGTGGTCAAGTATCAAATCATTTTCCAATTGGGGCTATAATTTTAGATTGCATTAAATTGGCATTATATCATAGAAAAAATTATTCCAAAAGTAAATTTTCTAGAAAATAAGAGTCTAAGTGATTTCTAATGTTACAAAATTAATATTTATTGTGGGTTGCAACTTAAAATAAAATTACCAAAACCCATTTAAAGTATTTCCCTCCTTCTAGTCCTGTTGTGTGACTTCAATCCTTCATTGTTCTGCCACAATATGTACCCTAAATGTAAATGTGCCCAGATAAGTCTTCTACTTCCAGTACTTTAGTAGCTACCATCCCTTCTTAATTTTTCCAACTTTTTTAGCTTTATCTTCCACCATCTGGGCCCATCTTCTTGGTTCCCCAACTGTGAATAGACAGTATTCTCTTGACTAAGGACATGCCCTATAGGCAACACAAAATATTGCCTATTTTCCTCTAGAGAATTTTCTCAGTAGGGTCATTTACCAAAAAGCTCTACTGTAAGTAAATAGAGCTAACAAACTTGGGTGGGGGGCATGGGAAGATTGGTAGATAGTTCCCTATTGACAACAACATGCTCCAGACAAGTTGTACCTAAAACAAATATATATGTATGTATTTCATTTTAGCTAATGACAAAGATTCTACCCAAAACATGGCAAAATAAAGAGGCTGGAGTCACTATCTTGAAAACAAATAGAAAAAAAAACAATGACAATTGCTCCTAGAAAAATCCCGACACTTCAAACTAGCTATACAACTCCAGCACATCCCCAGGAAGTTCAAGAACTAAGGTTGGTGGCCATTGAGGGGAAAGACTAACAGGAGGCAAGGGGGAGTGTGTCAGGGCTGAGGGTCAACTTTCTAAACCATGCAGAGGGAACCCTGGACAATGTGAACTTTCTCAGTAGGAATTTTCCTGACACCAGAGTGGGCCCTGGACTCAACATGGGTCAGTGAGAGCTTGACAGACTCCAACCTGGGAAAGTGGGAACTCTGCAATTGGGGTGGCATGGCCACTGAAAGTTTCCTTCCCTGCCCCTCAAAGAAGAGATCAAAGAAAAGTCACTCTGGACTCCATAAAAACCTCTATACCACAAAAAAGGACTTTAGAGTGAACTCACAAACCTACAATGTATACTTCCCAGCCCTGCAGAAACTGTAGTTGAGGCAAGGGAAGAACAGAAGTGACCACTTCTGTGACCACTGTAGGCGGCCATAGTGGTAAGTGGTCACAGGTGCACCCCACTACACACACAGTGCTGTCTCTGAGCCAAGTGCAAACTATTACCAGAGTGTGAGCTTGGAGATCTGATTACTGGCCTTCCACTGGGAGGCCCAAGTTTCATAGATCACAATCCCTGGAAGAAAGGAAAAAGAGGGAGGTGAGGAGGGAAGTGATGTCAACTTAAGCACAGAATCAGAGCTTACTGCAGAACAAAATAAGAGGTAGAAGTGACTAATGTCACCCTTCAAGCCAAGATCGAGAATTAAAGCTCTAGATCCCCTCCCCTTTCCATCCTCAACTTCACATGGAGGTAAACTAAAAAGATGACAAAGATAAATCCAGGGTGCTCTAAATACAGACAGACTGACAGACACATACACACACACACACACGCACAAAGCAATACAACATATACACCTAAGAAGCAGTAAAATCTCAACACAAAATGGAAAAGCAAAATGAGAACGACAGAAGTCCTAGGATGAGTATAAAAGAGACAGAAATAGAGAAACTATCTGACAATGACTTCAAAACACCAATACCAAAAATGTCAAATGAGATACACACAAGATCTTAGAAAGGAGATCCAGAAACAAAGAGTTTTTCACTAAAGAGACTGAGAATATCACAAAAAGATTCTGAATGAAACAAAGACAAACAGTGCTTTAAATAGAATCAAATGGCAGAAGAATTTCAGCTGTAGAAGACTTCAACAAACATTTAGAAAGGAGCACGTCAAAACAAAGGAAAAATGAGCAAACTTTATGAAAAATACCAGATTTAATTACAAGAGACAACCTATGAAAGACTGGATTCCCAGAAAGGGAAGAAAAAGAAATAGGACTAGAAAACCTCTTTAAAAAATATGAGAGGGCCTCCCTGGTGGCACAGAGGGTTGAGTGCCGCACTGTGAAGCTTCTGTGGCACAGCAGCAGCGAGTTCGATCCCTGGCCAGGGAGGGGACCCACATGGCTTTGCAGACCTCTCCTACCTCGCCCGCTGCTCCCCTCAGCAGTGTATTTCAGTAGATCTGCCTGTTCTGCTCCCCGCTCTGTCCCTGGTGAATCCTCTCACCTCCTGCTACTCCAGCCCATGTCCCAGCTCTTGTATGCATAAATAAATAAATCTTAAAATTTTTTTTTTTAATTTTACAAAAATAAAAAATTACAAGAACATCCCAAACCTACAGAGTGAAATATGGAATTGTATGTAGCAAGCAGAGAGAATACCTAAATTCAGAGATGCAAAGACATCTACACCCAGACACATCATTGTCAAACTATGAAAAATCAAAGAAAAAAACTTGCAGGAAGCCAAGTGGAACAAAATAACATATATAGGTTACCATATTAAGATTTCCCCAGAAGCAGTCCAGACACTCTCCAAACAAGAAAGTCGAAGAAAATATTCTCAATCCTAAAGGACAGGAACTGTCAGTCAAGAATTCTCTATCCTGCAAAATTATAAATGAAGTATGAAGGGATAATAAGTTTGTTTGTTTGTTTTTCAGGCAAACCAAATCTAATGGATTTTGCCACTGCTAGACCACTCCAAGTAAAACTAAAAGGAGTTTTTCCACAAAAAAATGGAAACACAAACTCCTTAGCAAAATGACAAGAACAATATAACACTAGTATCAAGAGCAATAATGCCATGAATAAACAACACTAAATACTAAATGGCAGGAATAAATGGGTAGAATCAGTATAGTTAAGTGTAGGAAAGCAGACACCAACTCATAAAGGACTCAAAATATAGGAATTCCACTAAAACCCCCATGGTAAACCAAACCCAAAAATCTAGAATAGACAACCATGGATGAAGAAGGAAAGACACTAATAGAAACACTAAGGGAAACCATCCAGAAAGAGTAGAGAGAAACAAAGGGAAAAAGAAACAGAAAAATAAATCAAAAACAAAATGACTGAAAATGAATAGTTCATGTCAATAATCACCCTAAAGGTATGAATG
Organism: Galemys pyrenaicus; assembly: GCA_019455555.1. NCBI lineage: Eukaryota > Metazoa > Chordata > Mammalia > Eulipotyphla > Talpidae > Galemys > Galemys pyrenaicus. The sequence continues at coordinate 310,650 of JAGFMF010011694.1, read as the reverse complement.
GTCTAAATTCACCAATAAAAAGACACAGGCTAAAAACATGGGTGAAAAATTCTAGGCAGCAATACTTTCTTCATAAGAGGCCCATTTAAAACCAAAATATAAAGACAAAGTAAAAATGACAGGTTGGGATAAAGTCATATATGCTAATAACTCAGAGACTAAATCAGGAACTGCTATTCTTATATGCAATAAGCTAAACTTTCAACTAAAAAAGTTAATTAGGGATAAAGATGAACACTATAGATATAATAATCAAGGAAACAACCCACCAAGAAGATATAACTCTTACTAATATTTATGCTTTAAAATAGGAGAACCTAGTTATATAGAGCAACTATTAACAGATCTAAAACAATATATTAATAAAAATACATTTTTTGGGCATTTCAACACACCACTGACACAAAGGGATAGATCATCCAGACAAAAAAATTAACAAAGAAATAAAGGTCTTAAAAAAAGTATTAGATTAGATGAATTGACTGAACATTTACACCAGCGTTTTCCATACTAAAAGCAATGAATATACTTTCTTCTTCAATGCACTTCAAACATTTTCAAGAGTAAATCATATACTAGGACATACAACAAGTTTCTGAAAATAGAAATTATATCAAACACTTTCACAGACCACAATGCTATGAAGCTAGGAATCCTGGAACAAACCAAAACATGTAGAGACTAAATAGAATACTTTTGAACAACCCTTGGGTCAACTAAGAAATCAAAGAAGAGATAAAAATTATATATCTAGAGACTGATGAAAATGGAGCGACAAGCTATCAGACTCTATGGGATGCTTTAAAAGCAGTAGTATATGGGAAGTTTGTATTGGCCCTATAAAAGAAAACAAAAACAAAAACAAAACAGACAGATTCAAAATCTAACTCTGCAGTTGGAGGAAAATGAAAGAAGAAAAAAAAAGCACCCAAAAACCAGTAGAAGGCAAGAAATAATAAAAATTAGAGCGGAAATACATGAAACAGAAAAAAGTCCAATTGATAAGTGACACCAAAAGTTGCTTCTTGAAAACATAAACAAATTTGACATTAGCTATGCCCACAAAGAAAAGAAAACCCAACTTAACAGAATCAGAAATGAAAGGCGTGAAATTATAACATTAACTGCAGAAGTACACAGGATCATAAGAACCTATTATAATTTAGCTTATGAGTTGACTTATCAGTATACTTATCAAGTCCATTTTACTGCTAAGTGAGGCAGAAATGGGTGGAGTAACTTGCACAAGTTCATGTTGCTGGAAAATAAACAAAAATAGAATCAAAACCCAGAAAATGTTGTACCAGATCCAGAGTTTTCTATGCTGATGCTTTAGCTTCAGTTAGTAGATTGGGCTGAGTCACTTCACAAAGGTCTACAGCTTTGGAAAGGCAGTGAGCACAACTGTTAACACTCTTATTGACCTAATTAACTATATAAAAATGTTCACATAACTACAATGTGAATACAGTGAACTGCACGTTTAAAGGGAGAGAACCTGATATTTGTTAGCTTTTTAAATACATTTTACATCACATTTCTACTAGAGAACTGAATGTTAGAACACTCACTCCAAACTTAGTGGACTAGACCTTTCATTTTCTAGCTTGCAGAGAAAAGTTTTTGATAGGACTATGGGTGAAGTGGTCAACTTTAATGTCAGCATCAAGAAAACCACTGGCTTCATTAGCCAGGATTTTCTTCATTCTAAATGTAATAGGTATGCTAATCTTTTTCTATGCAATTTAAAAGACCACTACATAAAACAATAATTACAAGCCTTAAATAATAACACAGGTCTATGTCTATGGGCACACATATATAAACATGTATCTTGTGACAATAACTACATAACTACACAAAGAAGGGGTCATGGTAATGGTGGGGTAACAGATTTTGAGAAGGTATGTTTTGTTTTTGTTGTGTTGAGAGTTCTTTATAGATTGGACATTATACCCTCTTTGATGTATGATGGGCAAAAATTTTCTCCATTTGGTAGGGTGTCTAGTAGTTTTAATGATAGTTTCTTTAGCTGTGCAGAAGATTTTTAGTTTGATATACAGGACAATTTTTACTTTTGTTTTCTTTGCTGTTGGGTTGTTTTCCTAAGAATATCTCTAAATTCAGTGTTGTAGAATGTATTATTTTCTTCTATGTACTTTATGGTTTCAAGTCTTGCATGCAAGTCTTTAACTCATTTTGTATTAATTTTGTGTATGGTTTAGTTTCGTTCTTTTGCGTGTGGCTGCTATGTTTCCCCAACACTATCTGTTGAGAGACTTTCCATTGTATATTTGAGGCTCCTTTGTCATAAATTAACTGTCTATATAAGTCTGGGTTTATTTTTGGCTCTCAAATATATCCCAATTATATGTTCACCTATTTTTATTCCAATACCATATTGTTTTGTAGTATAATTTGAAGTCTTGTAGAATATACCTTTCATTTTTCTTTTTTGTCAGGATTGCTTTTACCATTGGCATCTTTTGTACAAATTGGCCTCCTTTATACAAATTTCAGTAATGTTTGCACTGTTCCTGTCAATAAATGCTATTGGGAAAACTGCACAGTTCACATACAAAAATAAACTTACTAATATCTTGTCATACACACACACACAATTAACTCAAAATGGATTAAAGACTTGAATATAAGACATGAAGCAACAAAACTCCTATAAGAAAACACGGGGACTAAGCTTCATAATACTGGTCTTGGTGATGAATTTTTGGACCTGACACCAAAAGCAAAGCCCAAAAAAAGAAAAATAAGTGAGTGAACTACATCAAACTAAAAGGCTTTTGCACAGTAAAGGAAATCATCAACAAAATGAAAAGACAGTGCACCAAATAGGAGAAAATATTTTAAGCCACATTATCTAACATGGGTTAAGATAGGTATAAAGAACATAGGAGAAAAAAAAATAATTAAAAAATGAGCACACCTGAGGGGAGAACTAATTTATTGTCCCAAAATTAAATTTTAAAAAATGAGCCAAGGATTTTTCCAGACAACATAAAGCTACAATCATCAATATGGTGATATTATACCATAAGGACATACAGTTCAGCTGAAGAATCCAAAGTCTAAAATAAACTTATTAACCAATTCATCTATAGTCAATTCATTTCCAAAAAGGGTACCAAGATCATTTTGTAGGGAACAAGGGATGCTAAGATAAATTGACATGCAAAAGAGTAAAGTTGGGCCCTTCCCTCACAGTAAAGAAAATTTATCTCAAAATGAAATCAAGTCCTAAAGTAAGAGCTAAAACTATAAAATTCTTACAAGAGAACACTGAGGTAAGTCTATGTAACCTTGTATTTCATAATGGGTTCTTAGCTGTGATAGCACAAGGATAGGGAGCATCTTAAAAAATAAACACAGAAATAGACAAAAATTGCATTTCATCAAAATTAAAACCTTTCCAGTCACTGTGAAAACATCTGGTGGTTCCTTAAAAGAAAAAACATATATATATACAATATTACCATATGGCCCAGTGATTATACATCTAGGTATTTATTGAAGAAAATGAAGACAGGTGTTCAAAAATGTGTACACAGATGTTCACAGCAGTATATTCACAACAGCCCAAAATTGGTGACAATGCAAATGTCCAGAACTGATATAGTCATACAATAAAAATTATTTAGATATAAAGAAGAATGAAGTACTGATATATGGTACAACATTAATGACCCCTGAAAACATTCTGCCAAGTGAAATAAGTCAGACAATGATTCCCAGTTGTGGAGTGGGGGCAGGGAGAAATGGCAATTGGCTTCCTAATGCACAGGATTTTCTTTTGAGGTGATGAAAATGTTCTCGAATTAGATAGTGGTGATGCCAGCACGATGTGAATATACTGGAAATCATGAAATTATACACTTTAAAATGTCAGAATGGTGAACTTTGTGTTTCATGAATTTTACCTTGAGTTTAAAAAAAAAGCTGAAACAATGAAAAAATACCTTTATTGAATGCTATGTGATAGGTTCTATTTTAGTCCCTATACATAAAGCTTAATTCATTTGATTCTTAACAATCCTTTCTGATAGGTATGATTAATGTCTATTTGAATGACAAAACTGAAGCTCAAGATGATGCTAAGTAATCTACCCAGCATTACACAGGTAGTTAGTGGCAGAAGTTTCCTGCTGGAAATTTAGGATCACCCCCATGATGAACTTCTAATGTAAGTAAACTGTTGATACCAAAAGTGAAATCAATTATCTCTAAGATTCTGAAAGACAGAATTAGTAATGACCTGCTGCAGCTTAATCCAAAGAGGTTTAAAATGTATGGATATCCCTTGTGAATCACACGTCTAGAGTCAGATATATTATTCTAAATTAATGATTTCTCACCTAATTTACTTATGAGCAGATCTGGTAAGGCTACCTGTTAGATGATGGGTAAATCTCAGGGGAACTTTATTCATGTCTAGACTATGCAAGAGTTAGCACCTTTCTACTTACTACAATGCTTAGGATGAAGATAGGTTAGAACATAACTAAGTCACTTACTGGCTGATTTTGGACAAAGTACCTACTCTCTGTCTCAATTTCTCACCTGTGAATGGGATTTACACCTAAAAGACTGTGATGATGCATGTGTGTGCATATTTGTTACTTATACTTACAGTGTCTGGAAAATAGCGCTGAGAAAATAAAAATTATTTTTATTATAGAATGTAGGCTAGAAAGTCACTACTTCCTCTTCACTCAAGAAGAGGTACCACCATAAAAGGGGGAAGTAACATGTTCCCCATTCCACTTAACTGAGTGACCAAGTAAAGCTATATAATATGGAAGGCAGGGGGTCCTGGCAGGGGAGACACTCTGAAGGATGACTATGGAGAGGGGTGCGCTTGCTTCTTGGCTTTGGGCTTGCTCCAGGAACCTGGGGGGACTTGGAGGGGACACATGAGTGAGAGACAAGAGACACCTGGAGAGGCTGTTATCTTGATTTCTGCTTTGATTTTGCTCCTTTCACTCCAGATTTACCTGACCCCTTTCAACCTTTTCCTATGGTTCTCAGTCAGAAGATGCTTTAGACTTGTGGCATGCTTTGGGACCTCACTGGTCCCACTATGGGTCAACCGTGTTTGGCTAGGCATTACTCACAAGGGAATGGGTAAATTTGCATGTTTTACTGAGAAACTATTATCCTTTCTTCTTTTCTCTTTTTATGCACATTAATTCTACTAATGTTCTGAATATGCTCTGTTTTGTATGCACAGATCAGCAGACTCCTTTAGGGCAAGCAAATTTGGAAGTCTGGGCTGCCCCCTCAGTCACATGCTAACAATATGACTTGTGGATTATCTGGAATTGTCTCTTGAGGCATGAGGGCTAAGGAACTGGAGAGAATAAAAGGGGAAATGGAGATTTTCATTTATTGATTTGACAATACTTATTGAATACCTATTACACGCAAGCATCAGTAATGTAGTAGTGAACAAACTAAACACAATCTCTATTCTCATACAGTTTTATGAGGAAAGAGTACTGAAAAATTTGCCCATATGATCTGAGAGAGATTTCTTATTCTACTTATTATCAGGGACTGACAAACTTTTACTGTAAAGGGTAAGATAGTAAATATTTAGGCTTTGACGGCCAAAGAATCTCTATTGCAACTATTTAACATAAACATATTAACATATGTGGTGGTGATTTCCCAAAATTTTATTTACAGAAACAGGTGGTGTTTGGCTCATGCATTGTAGTTTGCTTGTTTCTGATTTATATCAATTTATATCTGGTATTGTCAATGATAAAAAATTCACTCTATGTACAGTGTTCTGCCAATGTGAGACCTACCTTTTTTTGGTCTGCCAGGTGATAGAAAAATTCCTGACGTCTTAAAACAGAAATCAGAAAACAGTATTCAGGATCTGACCAAAGTAAATGCTTTTTAATAAAATATACTATTATGCCAAAAAAGAAAAAAAAACTCACAAAACGACAAACTCTCAAGGATATTAGATCAAAGAGAAGCGCATGTAGTTGGTTATCATAGTCAATAAGAAGGGAAGGTTATAGTTATTCACATTACATATTTAGGTACATGGTTGAGGAACTTCAAATTCTGGCTAACATCTGCAAATCTTAATTTGCCTAATGTTACTATCCAAGATCAACTGCTTCAAAGTTAGTAATTTCATTTAATCTTTATAACAGGTTCTTGGATCATTTTCACATCTGATATTACTAATTAGAAACTCAAGTTAACCTCTTAATGATGACTTTGTTCTCATTTTTCTGGTCTTTGCATGTAAATTTACTGATCAACAGATTCTCCCCTCCTCCCCCCAAGAGAAAGCTAACAAAATCTATGTGCCTGGATACAAGCGTATTTATCATAGAAGAACTAAACAATAAGGATATTTAAAAGAAGTTGACCCGGTAAATGGACCAGGAGGCTAAAGCAAGAAACATCTTCATCATATCTTCAGGACTAAAGGATTCATACTCATTGATAGAACATTCAAATGAAACTGTAAAAAGGTCTGAAAATAAATTTTAAAAAATTTTCCACTGCAAAAAAATATATGAAGCATTTTACTTTATGATAAAACTTAACTTTGAGTTTCCACGGCTAATGTGCTGGGTAAGGCTTTGGGTTCTTTCATTATGGCTCTCTCTTCAGGTAAACTGCCTTAGGAGAATGCTATTGAAACTTATGTAAAATTAAAAGAAGGACACTATATAAAGGTACTTCAAGAAGATATAACACTCATCAACATATACGCTCCAAATGAAGGAGCACCAAAATATATCAGACAATTACTATCAGCTCTATAAGAAAACATTAAAGAAAGCACCTATATAGTAGGAGGCTTCAACACCCCACTCTCACCTGTGGACAGATCAACAAGACAAAAAATAAACAAAGAGACCAGAGCCCTCAATAAAGACTTAGAACTCATGAGCTTAACAGACATCTATAGGACTCTACACCCAAAAAAAATCAGAGTACACTTTCTTCTCAAGTACACACAGAACATACTCCAGAATTGATCATATATGGGCCACAAGGCCAACATCAACAGATTCAGTAAGGTCAAAATCATTCTAACTATATTCACTGATCACAAAGGTATCAAATTAAAAATAAATTCCTAAAAGAAAACAAGAAACCCACCCACATCATGGAGATTGAAACCAACACTACTGGAAGAACAATGGATTATAGAGGAGATAACAGAGGAAATTAAAAAACACTTTGAACTGAATGACAATGAGGACACATAATTCCAAAATGTATGGGATGCAGCAAAAGCAGTACTAAGAGGGAAGTTTATAGCAATCCAGGCCCACATCAACAAACAAGAAAAAACTCAAAGAAACAATTTAATCTCTCATACCTTAATCTAGAAAAAAAACAACAACAAAAGGATTCAAAAACCAGTAGGAGAAATCATAAAAATTAAAGCAGAAATAAAAGAATTAGAAATCAAGAAAACAATCCAAGAGATTAATGAAACCAAAAGTTGGTTCTTTGAAAAAGTAAACAAAATAGGTAAACCTCTAGCCAGGCTAATGAAGAAAAAACAAGAGAAAACACAAATAAACAGGATCACAAACAAAAGAGGAGAAATTACAACAGATTCAAAAGAGATTGGAAGAATAATCAGATAATAATATGAGCAGCTATGTGCTAACAAGCTTAACAATCTAGAAGAGATGGACCAGTTCTTAGAAAGATATAACTATCCAAAGCTAAACAAAGAAGAAATAGAACACTTAAACAGATCGATCTCAAGTAGTGAAATTGAAGAAGTAATCAAAGCACTCCCAAAAACAAAAGCCCATGACCAGACGGATTTACAAATGAATTATACCAAACATTCAGAAGTGAACTAGTACCTATCTTATACAAACTCTTTCAAAAAATTGAGAAAGAAGGAATACTACACCAAATACATTCTATGAAGCCAATATTACACTAATACCAAAACCAAACAAAGATAACACAAAAAAAGAACTACAGACCAATCTCCCTAATGAACATGAATGCAAAAATCCTCAACAAAATTCTAGCCAATAGAATACAACAATGCATAAAAAGGATAATACACCACGATCAAGTGGGATGTATTCCAGAAGCTCAAGGATGTTTCAATATCTGAAAATCAATCAATGAAATCCAGTATATCAACAAAAAGAAGAACAAAACCATATTATCATATCAGTTGATGCAGAAAAGGAATTTGACAAAGTCCAACATCCATTCATGATGAAGGCTCTTGAAATCCTTGGAATAGAAGGACCATACCTCAACATGGTAAAAGCTATATATGACAAACCCACTGCAAATATAATCCTCAATGGTGAAAAACTGAGAGCGTTCCTCTTAAGATCAGGAACAAGACAAGGATGCCCACTCACTCCACTGCTATTCAATATAATACTGGAAGTCTTAACCAGAGCAGTAAGACAGGAAAAGGACATACAAGGAATCCAAATAGGGAAAGAAGAAGTAAAGCTATCATTATTTGCAGATGAAATAATATACTTGGAAAACCCTAAAAGCTCTACAGAAATTCTAATTAAAACAATCAACCAGTTTAGTAAAGTAGCAGAAGACAAAATAAATGCACAAAAGTCAGTAGCCTTCCTATACACAAACAACCAATCTGAAGAAGAAGAAATCAAGAAAAATATACCCTTTACAATTGAAACCAAGAAAATCAAATACTTGGGAATAAGCCTAACAAAAGAAACAAAAGACCAATATAGAGAAAACTATAAAACATTGTTAAAAGAAATAGAAGATGACATGAAGAAATGGAAAGATATCCCCTGCTCAACATTATCAAAATGGCCATTCTACCAAAAGCAGTTTACAGATTCAATGCAATACCAATAAAAATCTCAATGAAATTCTTCAAGGAAATAGACCAAATATTGATGAAATTCATATGGAGACAAAAAAACCCCGATTAGCCAAAGCTCTTTTGACAAAAAAGGAGACTGCAGGTATCACACTCCCAGACTTCAAACTCTACTACAAAGTAATAGTAATTAAAACAGCATGGTACTGGGACAAAGACCAATGGAACCATATAGAAGGCACAGAAGTAAAATCACACAACTATGGACACCTGATCTTTGACAAAGGAGGAAATATGATGCAATGGAACCAAGGGCAGCTTATTCAATAAATGGTGCTGACAAAACTGGTCCACCACATGCCAAAAAATGAAACTGGACCACTACCTCACACCATATACAAAAATTAACTCAAAATGGATAAAAGACCTAAATGTAAGACTTGAAACCATAAAATACAAAGAAGAAAACATAGGTAAAACGTTACAAGACATACACCTCAGTAACGCCTTTAAGGATGCATTTCCCAAAGCAATAAAAATGAAAGAGAAGAGAAACAGCTGGGATTACATCAAATTAAAAAAGCTTCTGTAGAGCAAAGGAAACATTAAACAAAACAAAGAGACACCCCACTGACTGGGAAAAAAATCTTTGCTCTCCACACATCAGACAAGGATCTGATCACAAAGATATACAAAGAACTCATAAGACTCAAGAAAAACAAAGTAAAAATCCCAATCAAAAAATGGACAGAAGAGCTTGAAGGACACTTCTCCAAAGAGGACATGCACATGGCCAACAGGCACATGAGAAAATGTTCAACATCCCTCATAATCAGGGAAATGCAAATTAAAACCAAAATGAGATATCACCTTACACCGGTAAGAATGGCACATATTTAAAAAACCAACAACAACAAATGTTGGCGAGGATGTGGAGAAAAAGGAACTCTACTACACTGCTGGTAGGAATGCAAGTTAGTCCAACCACTATGGAAGGCCATATGGAGGTTTCTCAATCTACTAAAAATAGAATTACCATATGACCCAGAAATTCCAATCCTAGGGATCTACCCAAAGGACACAAAAACACCTATCCAAAAGAATACCTGGACCCCCATGTTTATTGCAGCATTATTTATATTGGTAAGACCTGGAAACAAGCCAAATGCCCCAAAGTAGAGGACTAGATCAAGAAGATGTGGTACATATACACAATGGAATACTATTCAGCAATCAAAAATGATAAACTAGAATCATTTATAGAAACATGGATGGAGCTAGAAGAAATTATACTAAGTGAAAAAAATCAGAAGGCAAGAGAAAAATATCGGATGGCTTCACTTTTAGGAGGAATGTAAAGGAAAATCAATACAAAAAAATAATGAGAGAGCTCTAGGAAATGAGCAATTACAGCCAAAAACAAACAAGCAAACAGACAAACAAACCAAAAACACAACAAGAACAAAAGGTCAAAGATAAACCAAAGGGGTCATTGTAGGGAGGGTGGGGAAGAGACTGGGATGGAGGCAGAAAGAGCATGAGGGATTGAAGTGATGGTGCACGGGTGAAATGGTGGTGGGAATACTCTGGGGACTATGAATGATGTCAAATATAATTAAATAAATCTAAAAAAAAAACTTATGTAAAATTATAGCTTTAATCAACTTGTTTGGCCTCAAACTATAAACAGGATCCATGATAGGTTAGTCTATAACAAAATCCTAGTTATTAACGCTCGTGTAGAATTTTCTTATTATTCTTGGGCTCCAAAGTCAGGAAAAATAACTTGTTAATAAATAAAATCCAGTGGAGTGAAAGAATATGTTCCACACTTTGTTTTGAACTTGAACTTAAAAATATATTTGAATTAACATATTCACTTAAGTTGGACACATCTCTGCTCTCCCCATAAGAATAAAAAGGTAAGTATTCTCCAAAATGTAGTAAAAGATTGCAAGCCTCAAAAGACAACTGCTTCCTATATCTAATTACTAAAGGACTAATTTGACAATAAAACCAGATCAATTGTTCACAAAATAATCATTTCTGGTATCCAAATTGATAACCTTAGTATATATTTCTGCAAAATGAGTTTATTTTGAAAAGGACGTTATTTTCTTAATGGACGTTATCAGCAAGAGTTTCCTCTTTTTCCTCCTCTTTTCAGTGGAAGGGAAGTGGTTCTTTTTGAAAGAGATTTGAGAGCAAGAACCAAATATAACTCCTGTGACATGTTGATCTCTGATTCAAATAAAACCAAGGTAAAAAGAGATTTTGAGACAACTGAGTAACATCAAAATAAGGACTCCAAGTTAGTGCCATTATGTCATAAGAAAATAGGCTTTTTTTTAATCTGTAAAGAAAGTTGCCATTGTGTAGCATAATTTCCAAATTAAAAACAAAGGAAAATAAATTTTACTAAGCCAACAACAGCAGAAAAAGCAGTATAATAAATACTATAAACAAAATAAGTGAGAAAGAACAAAATCAAGCATTAGTTACTCAGTAAATGTAAACTATATATTGAATCTCTCTCAAAATACAAATGGCCTTCAAATTTGGTTGAAAACAAAACACCACACTATAAAAAAAGACAAAGGAAATAAAAAGAAAAGCGAAGTGTTAACATCAATATCAGGAAAGTAGGAATTAAAGGTCAAAAGCAAATAAAAGGTCAAAAAGTAATAGGTAATAATAAAAGAATAGTCATAAACCTTTGTTTCCACAACCCCAAATCAATACGCATAACATTCCTAAATATAAGAACTGCGTAGAAACTCATAAAAGAAAACTTTAATATACCTTTTACAATATTTGATATATCAAGGAAAACAAAAATAAGTAAAAACAGCACAACTATAAAGAATTTGAATATTTTAAAAAAACTGAGATGCTTCATATTAAAAAAACTAGCAACTACAAATATTGGTGAGGATGTGGTGAAAAGGAACTCTCCTACATTGCTGATGGGACCGTAAACTGGTCCAACCCCTATGGAAAGCTGTATTCAGGTTCCTCAGTCTACTAAAAATGGAGCTACCATATGACCCAACAATCCCACTTCTAGGGATTTACCCAAAGAACACGAAAACATTAATTCAAAAGAATACATGCACCCCTATGTTTACTGCAACACTATTTATAATAGGTAAGACTTGGAATCAACCCAAAACAGACGACTGGATCAAGAAGATGTGGTATATATACACAATGGAATACTATTCAGCAATCAAAAGGATAAACTAATGGCATTTGCAGAAACATGGATGGAGTGTGAAGGGATTATGCTCAGTGAAATAAGTCAGAAGGAAAAAGAAAAATTCCTGATGGTCTCACTTATAGGAAGGCTATAAAGGATCAAGGAAAAAAAATATCAACAACAACAAAACACCCACAACAAAACAAAAATAAACAGACAACTATAAATCAGATTCTGCAGGGAAGAGGGAGGGATTGGGCTCAAGGCAGGGACAGGAAAAGCACAAGGAACTATAGTGATGGCACATGGGTGAATTGGTAGTGGAAATTCTATGGGGACTACACCTAGAAAAGAAAGCAAACACTGTAAGAAAAAAGAAAAACAAAAAAATTATAACCATTATACTAAGAAAAAAAACAAAACAAAACAACCCTGATATGCTTATAGTTAAAAAGATGCAAACATGGGCCTCCCTGGTGGCACAAGGGGTTGAGCACTGCACTGTGGCACTTCCATAGCCACTGTGGTGCGAGTTTGATCCCCGGCTGGGGAGGGGACATGCATGGCGCAGCAGACCTCTCCTGCCTCTCCTGCTGCTCCCCTCAGCAGTGTGTTTCAGTAGATCTGCCTGTTCTGCTTCCTGCTCTGTCCCTGGTGAGTCTTCTCACCCTCTCCTCTGGCCTGTAACCTAGATCTCGTATGCATAAATAAAATCTTTTAAAAAATAAAATAAAAAATAGATAAAATAGATAGAAACATGCATATAACCATAACCACTGCAACATAGTAGACTAATTTTAGAGATCATTGAGAATAATCAAATAACTATCAATGACCAGATTTTAAAAAAAAAACATTTCTTTCAAAGCAGACATTGAAAAATCAGACATTGAAGCAGAAAGTTGAAATTATAAATTGCTAGATATTAGTGAAAGGAAAATATTTCACCTCAACACCTGTGAGAGGTAAACCTCTACTTTGAGGAAAATATACGTGGTTTTAAATGCTGTCACTAACAAGACAAACTAAAAATAAATAAACCAAGTGCCTACCCAAAGAAAGTAGAAAAAGAACAAGATATAATAAAACAGGACAAAGGACTGGATATAAATTAATAAAACAGAAAAGGAAAAATAAGTTCTTTGGGAAGATGAACAAAATGTACCATAGTATCTCAGTAAAACTCAGTTTCAACATCTCAAAAATTGTCACATATCAACTTTGAATTCCTTTCCTCTGCCTACTGTATCTTTCAATAGCCAGTGACTTCATCTAAAAGCTCATAGGGGTTCTAGATATGACAAAAGAGTACAAAGAAATTTGTCATTCAACTAATTCAATTTTGCATTTATTCCTTTTCAGAAGCAGATTAGTAGTTCCTAATCCTAAAGCTCCAGCAATCATTACAAGGTTTTATTCCCAACTGTGGTATACCTTTCAGACTATCTTGTTCCTGGAAGTCTTCTTCCCAAAGAAAGGAGCCCTGTCCTGAATGTCAGTCCAGAGGACAATCCTCAAGACCCACAGATGATCTATTAAATGCCAATCAAACACTATTTATTCTAAGAAGTTTAGTCCTATTTCCTACTGGCATACATCTACCCTGACATACTCCAGAAAAGTGAGGAAGAGGGCTACTAGCATATAGAACGTTAATTTCGAGTCTGTGCCATACCAACAAAAAAGTGGATAGGTACCCATGTCTACAAGAAGGTGGCAAAAGCAGCAGAAGCATGGTTTCCATCTGATTTCAACCTCCCCAAATTTACAAAAGCACATCTTAATTGTCAAAGGTACTAATTACATTCAGGATACTTGCCACAAGTTAAGTCTGAGACATGTAGTTATTAGCTTTCCACACCATGTGAAGTACCCCAGAAGGAACACATATTGAAACCAATCCACTGTATTATTTCCCATACTGAAGATTTGCTTTCTTGTATTTTTCTTCAAGTTCAATAAGTAAATTCTTACAACACTTAAAAAGAATAAAGGTGTAAACCATGAAGTGCAATGGAATGATACTGGATACTTTATTTGCTAAAATTAACACTTTTTTAAGGGTGAAATCTTTATCTCCATATAAAAGGACATGTAATATTCCATTGGGTTTTATACTTTCTTCAACAATTGTCAGCATAAATTTCTAAATTATTCAGGGTATGGACTGTAAACCCCTTGAAGAGAAAGATCAAGTCTTTCAATTTATGTTATATTCTCATTGAAAAGTATAAGTAACACTACCCTCCCAAATTTGCTCCTTTCCCAACCTTTCTCTTCCAGGAAAATGGTATCATTATCTATTCAGTAGCTGAGGCCAAAAATCTGACAGTAAATCTCAATGACTTTCTTTTCTTCAGCCATTTTATATAATTTACCAGAAGTCTAAATACTCCCATATTCCTCTTCCAAGCCACCTCCACATAATTCTATCAAAGTGTACCTTACCTCAAGGATCATGACTACCGTGATAAAGTAGATATTCATTCCATTTCCTTCTAGACTAGCATTGTCCAACATTACTTTAATCAATGACAGAAATGTTCTGTATCTGCACTGTCCCTTAAGGTAGCCGGTTGCACGTGTGACTACTGAGCACTGAGATATGTATGGGTAATCCAACAGAAGAACTAAATTTTAAATTTTAATTTTAACTGACTTAAATAGTCATATGTAGTTCGTCCGTGGCTACTATATTTGACAATGTATTTTCTAGAGTGCCTTCCCATAATACAGAAGCTAGAAAACAAGAGAAAAACTAGAAGTGATTTAGGTTTGGCCAACCAGATGCACTTGAACATAGAATGCAGAACTAAGGCAAAGACCAATTCTACCAGTAAATAAGGTAACGCAATGATTATCTTATGATAGTGTTACAAGACATCCTAGTATTCAAACACCAGCTTCATCATGAGCACTGAGTACACCATTTGAATGAGGTAGGTGTCGTTCTGGAGCTGGCTGGTAGAAGTTGCAATAGTTTACCTGTAAAAAGGTCTAATTGAGTATGAATAGTGCAAACAATTAATGGCACAGAACAGAGGGTAGGTAGAAAATTAGAGAAGAGTGGTTTTATTATAAGAGTAAAAAAAAAGGTCAATGTTTTTAATACTGCTACTGTCAGGTAAAATGAGCACTGAAACTTATCTACTATACTTCATATTTTGAAGTATCTACGAGCTGAATATACACGTAGCCATGCTCCAGCACTTTTATCACTAGGTATATACCCAGTAGAAATACATATGTATTTTCATAAAAAGACATGGACAACTAATCCTGAAGCCACCATATTTTTCATATTCATCCACATTCTAAATATCCTTATTGTTTAAGACATTTAGCATTGGCTTTTATATTTCTTGCAGTCAAAGTTTTCCTAACAGATAAAGTTTCAAGCACCATGAATTTTATTTATTTGTATTGAGGTAACATTGACTTACAATACCGTACAATTTAGAGGTATAGGATCACACCCTTCTGGTGTATGTTACCATACCACGCCCACCACCAAGGCACCCAAAAGTCCTCCTCTACTGTCCATTGTACCCTTTCCCCAGTTTGTCTTCTCCCTCCCTCTTGTACTCTGGTAGCCTTAATTGTACAGATATCTAAGGTTTGTTATTGGTTTGGTTTTGTCTGGCCCTTTGTTTTGTTCTGTGTTCCACGTGTAAGGGACACTATCCAACATATGTCTTTTTCCTTCTCACTTGTGCTTAGCATAATTCCCTCTAGTCCATCTATGTTGTCACAGTGACAAGAGTTTTTTTTATTATTATTATTTTAAATAACTGAGTAATATTCCATTGCGTACACATACCACATCTTCCTAATCCACTCATCTGTCTTTGGGCACTTAAGTTGTTTCCATAGCTTGGTTACTTATTGTAAATAGGGTTGCAATGAATATAGGAATGCAAATATTCCTTTGAATTAGTGCTTTGCATTCTCTGAATAAATACCTAGAATTGCTCTATCATGTGGTAGACTTTTTTTAATATTTTGAGAAATCTGTTTTCCATAGGACTGGACCAGTCTACATTCCCACCAAAAGTGCAGGAAGGTTCTTTTTTTCTCCACATCCTTGACAAAACATGTTTCTAGTGTTTTTATATGGGTCTTTCTCACAGGTGTGAGATGGTAGTTCAATGTGGTTTCGATTTGCATTTCCCTGATGCTAAGTGATAATGAGCATGTTTTTCATGTGCCTGCTGGCCATCTGTATGTCTTCTTAGGAGAAATACCTATTTAGTTCTTTTGCTCATTTTTTTAATCTTTTTTTTCATTTTTGTTGAATTGTATAAGCTCTTTGTAGATCTTAGATATCAGCACCTTGTCAGATGTATGGTGTGCAAATATTTTCTCCCATTCAATAAGTGATGAAATCATGACTACTTTAAATGTGAAAGAACATATCAAATTAGCTTTTTAAAAAGTAAATGTTGAATTTAATTTTTAGATAAAAATTAGAGCAAAAAACTTGAGTACTAAGCCTTTATGAAATGAAAGGACATCTAAATTTAAATGCTACCCCACCTCTTAAAAACCTTATGATCAAAATTTATAGACAAATTCTTAAATTTACTCACCAATTTAAGTATCACTGTTTAAATTTTTATTATATGGAACTATATAACTTTATTATTAGGTATTCAAATAATTATGACTACTCAACTTAAGTAATTTATATTGACATATTACAATTTTTAGTATAAAGGCTTTGTGCCTTTTCATAGCAAAATAACACACCCATTGGGATAAAATTTATTTTTAAATGTAGTATTCATTTTAGTCTGTCAGAAAACAAACATGAAATAACTCTAGAAGTTATTTCATTTGTTCCTTTACATATAAAACACTATTACTGTTCTTCATTAATTACATTTCACAATTTAGCAATATTACTAAAAATCTATGAAAGTTTTAAAAGATAGGTATTTTTTTGTCCTACAGTAAAGGACATCCAAATTGAGTTCAGAAATTCATTTACATGTAAAGTTACAGACTCACTAAATTGAATATAAAAAAACAAAAAGAAATGAATTGATTAAAAAAGACATGAAAATCTATTTTTGATTAAAATTTCTAACATAAATCTAAGATGAATACCCAACACACAACTAGTTCAATTTCAATATTTTTTCCAACCAGTCTTTGTAACAGGTCTGAAATAAAAATTTAAATTACAAAATTCAGCTCAAGATTACCTGAATCAGTGGCTTTGATTCATACACATTTAATTCATATACATTTTTATAATAGTTTAACACGTATATATACTATTGTAGCTATTGAAATTTCTTGTTCACAGTTCATCCTCAAGTGAATGAATTGACTTAGCTATTACTACTTTTATACTTTGGAGTTCAATTAATATGTCAGGAAGATTAAGTCAACATAAATTTCTTTAAAGTATTAAAAAATATTATTGAACTGACATTTATTGAATACATAAATAGAAAAGTAGAAAGTAGAAACTTTTTTAAAATAATCCCTAATGTTTGCATTACTATTATTTCTTTTTTTATATTTATAAAGAAATATTTATAATTGTGATGACACAATTATACCATTATTCTCAATGTCTCACAAAACATTTCAGACCTGTTACAAAGACTGGTTGAACAAAATATTGAAATTGAACTAGTTGTGTGTTGGGTATTCATCTTAGATTTATGTTAGAGATTTTAATCAAAAATAGATTTTCATGTCTTTTTTAATCAATTCATTTCTTTTTGTTTTTTTATATTCAGAAATACATATTACATTAATGTAATATACTCTATATAGTTTTTACTTTGCCTCATATAACACAACTTTACTATTTAATGTTCATTATAAACTACTAATTCAATGTTTCTTCTTTAGCTATTAACTAATTTTAACTAATTTTTATTATCAATAAATAACCATAATTTTTGCATACCACCACATCTTTATTTGCATGTCAATAAATTTGTTTTAAAAAATTAGGGCTACTTCAATTAAAATAGCATAAAATTTATATTTAAAAAATTAAAATTAAAATAACACCTTTACTATAAAAGTTACATCTACATTAATTATATTAAGATTAACGTTCACTTAGCGTTGTTTACCTTCATAAAATTTGAAGGACTATAGAAGACTAGAATTCAGTGACTTAATTTCAGTGACTTGTCATCAGTATATTTTGCTTTTAGTTTAAAAAAATCATGTTATTAGAGAAGTAATCGTATTTTTTTCTGATTAATAATGAAAATTTTAGGGCGGGGGGTTGGATCCAGAGGACAATTCCAAGAAAAAACTTTTTCCAAAGAAAGTAAGCTTTGAGAAACTATTTCAAAAACTAGGTAATTTGATGGTATAATACAAAATGAAAAAATTATTTTACTATATAAACTATTCTTAAAAATTTATTTACTATTATTGAATTTATTTTCCATTATTGTTTTACATTCTTGCTAATGATTTGACAGGGTAAGATTTTCCACCTCATGTGTAGTAATCATAGCACTCCTACTACCAAAGTCCCCATAAGTCCTCTGCCATAGTCCATTGTGCTTTGCAGCCTCCCACTCACCTTCCTACATTCTCATTCCTCTTCCACCTATTGTCAGCTAACCACAGACAGAAAGGTACTTCTTAAAGTGAACAGGAATTCTGGGCCTCCCTGAATGTGCAAGGGGTTAATAAGTATATGTCCCAGGACTATGAAGCTATTGGCAGCCACTGCAGCAAGAGTTCTATCCCCAGCCAGAGAGCTAGCCCACATGGCACAGCAGACCTCTCCTGTCTTGCCTGCTACTCCCCTCAGCAGAGTATTTCAGTCAATCCATAATCCGCCTGTTCTGCTCCTCACTCTGTCTCTGGTGAATCTTTCACCCCCCCCCCACGCCTCTGGCCTGTACCCCAGTTCTTATATGCATAATATATGCATAATAAAAAGTATGCATAAATTTTTAAAAAAGTAAATAGGAATTCTTACATACTAGAAATGAAACAAAACATCTAGCGAGTCAGTTTTTCTAGCTGCTGGATGATATTTTTGATAGTACTTGAAAGCTATCCAAAATGGTATAAAATCAAAACAGTAATACAGTAAAGACAAATATTTGAATATGTACATAATTGGAATATACATTACCAACTGAAAAACATAATGTGTATTATCAAAGTCTGTATTAATAGCAAGTTAGGTTAATGTTTTTTATATGTATCTTATGTTATTTATTAACATTAATATAGTTTACTAATAGAACACTTTGATAAATTACAAGATTTTATTAAGCATTGTAATAACTGCTACAAGTTTCCCAGTATTATATTATTCTATTTCAACATATAATTTAATAAAAACCCGTTAAACTACATTTCAGGAAAATTAAAGTTAGTTACAAAAAGAAGTGAAGTCTGATCATCCTTTCCTACTTAGGTAATTTTTTTGGCCTTATTGACACTGGTAAAATTTACTGTTAATGATGTTCATAGAAGTAATTCAGAAAACGGGTACAATAGTCTATAACAATAGTTGTCACTCAACAGGAATATTTCTTTGCAGCTTTTGACGCAGATACCTACAACATGTAAGTTAAATAAACTTTAAACATGAGAAATGATAGTATGCACCACCAATATACCAGTTAAGTAGAAAATGCAACTCAGCAACCTCAATGTAAAACAGAGGAATTTATTCTCCAGCAAATTAAGACAGTTT
Organism: Galemys pyrenaicus; assembly: GCA_019455555.1. Taxonomy (NCBI): domain Eukaryota; kingdom Metazoa; phylum Chordata; class Mammalia; order Eulipotyphla; family Talpidae; genus Galemys; species Galemys pyrenaicus. The sequence continues at coordinate 290,910 of JAGFMF010011694.1, read as the reverse complement.
AAACTTGTTTGACTGAGGGCAGAAAGAGCATAAGGGACTGAAGTGATGGTGCACTGGTGAAATGGTGGTGGAAAATCCATGAGGGCCACATCTGATGTCAAATAAATATAAAGAAAAAATAAAAAGTTAAAAAAAAAAACTTGTTTGACTGCAGCAAACAATAACACCATGCTTTATTCTTTTTGCCTTGAAAAAAGATTTAACGTGTAATATTAATTGTATTTCTTCACAGGTCAAGTGCTTAAAAGAAATGCATGTTTTAATTTCTCTTTTAAGAAATTTCTCAAGTTGGGATTTAAATTGAAATGTAATAACTTTTATATGAATTTATTTCATTGGTAACTACTATTAGAGGGTTACCATTTATAGATATGTGTAGTAGCATAAGTTCTTGATTTAGAGTGTTTTCATTCCTAAGAAACAGGCCATATATATCTTGTCAAGTTCATTTCATTAGACAACTGAGCTAATTTAAAGCAATTTTTAGTTTAGAAGATAAAAATAATAAGAAGAGATGCTCAAAATACTATGTTTCTGAAATATGTTTCCTTCTTCCTAGAGATTTAAAAATCAAGTAACAAAGCAACAAATGGTTTTGTGGAAGACTTATTACTGAGGTAACTAAGAAGCAATTTATGCTGCATATTTGACTGACTTCATATTTAACCTGAAATGAATTTGTGCCATATCTGCTTAGCCAAAAAGAAAATCAATTGTTACTAGTACTATTGTCACTAACTATAATTGTAAAACATTGCAGGCATCAATTTTGTTTCAGTGAGCTTTTTGCCTCAGTAGAGAATAAGAACTTTATCAAAAAATAACTGAAGTTAAACCACTGAACATCATTTTTCATGTTTCATATGATTTTCCAATTATACGTTCCCAACATAAAGCACTGTTTCTTGCTAATATCAAAGCAAATATTATCCAAGGCCCCTCTAATATTCTGAGTGTTAAAAACACTAACAGCAAATACTTATTCAAATGCTTTCTAAGACATCAAAATTAACCCACGGCAGAAATGTAGAAACTAACCCTCTTTGAACATTCTTGATATTCTGAAAGCAGTAGACATTAAAATCAACAGTTTACCAACAACATTTACATTCATTTTTACCCCTAAAGAAATGATAGCCTGACTTTATATAGTTATAATGGACTGTTAATTTGATTATAAAAGTAAAATTTCTGGTGAGAGTAAGTTTATAGGTCAAGAACATGTAAGTTCTTTAAGACTATCTTACTTAAAATTTATTAAAGCTTTCAGTTAAATTTTTAATTAGAAAACTGAACTGTAATATTTTTTCTCTTAAGAACTGAAAGGTTGAATGATAATAAATTAACAATCAACAGTCTAGATGGTCATGATTAATTATGTTCCAATACTGATTTTAAGCACCTGATTTCCTAGTAATATTTTTTACTAACTTGATATGCAAGTTCATGCTAATGCTAGTTAGCATTGGACAGACACTTTCAATATACTTTTTTAAAACAAATTTAGAAGTGAATAAAAATTTAAGATACTTAACCATTTTTCCAAATTATTAGTGGACTTGATAATTTACCTAATTACAATTGATACATATTCACGTTTAAATATTTTTAAAAATTCACTCTGGAGTCAATATATTATATACAACATGTATTTACAAGGCTATAGTAAATGTTCTTTCTTAGAAAGTACTGAAGCTCCATCTAGAGGCTTTCTCACCTATTACTGTCACTTGCAATACAAGTAATATCACCCAGAAATGTGAATATTAAAATGTCAGAAATTTCTTTTGTACCTACCCTTTTGTTATTCATAATGAGCTCTTGCCCTAACCTCCTTAGGGCAGCTCTAGCTCCATCACTGCCATCAAGTGGTAACAAACTAAAACTGAACTTAAAAAAAGAAAAGGAAGAATCAAAGAAAAAGAAATGGATACATTTGATACCATATCCTTTTTGGTTGAAGAAATGGGTTTGTGGCTTTTTTCTATGCGCCACTTATTAACTTAGCCAAATAATGGAAAAATTAATTTGCCATTTGTTTCTAGAAAATAGTTGAACTATATATTGTCCATAAGTATAAAACTCTTGATACTCTTGGATTTCAAAGTATATAAAGATACTTTAAATAATTAATTAATTTTATGATCTACTTCATCTGAAGACTGTTCAAAAATCCCTTCAAAAATAGGCATACCCAGTAAGGGAGAGAAAAACATGAAAAATTAGGTAATTTTAAGTAAGATGAATGAATTCTATACTCTATTACCATAGCTATTAAAAGAATAAAGTATGATGTGATTAGGTATTTTTATTGCCTTGAAAAATAACCTATATTTAAGTAAACTGAACATTCTCACTGTATTCTGATAATGTAGACATAACAATGTCTCCCAAAAATCTCTTCCACAGCCTACTGATGGGGAAAGAGCAGAATAAGGATTTTTTAAAAGGGCGGGGGGAGAGGGGGGCAGAGAGAGAGAAAAAAAGACAAAATGAGGAAGCAAGTCAGGAATTCAAATAAAAAATTAGGTTTTTTTTTTTTAATGAATACATACTTCTAAAATTATACTATAGTCATTAGGGCTTTCAAAAAAACAAAAACAATTACAACACCCAGAGGAAAAGACCAATGAAGTAATGTCTCAATTCAAGGGATGCTGCTCTACAAGAGTATTAGAATGCCACTTGACATAATTTTAAAACACTAAAAAAAAAAAAAAAATTGTGCATGAAATAGCATGTAGGAATACAGTTAACTTAGTCTTGATGTCATGTTTAGAAACTCCCCCAGTGGCTAACATACATATTGAAACATTATTTTTCTTTTACATATTTGTAACATAAAAATTTCAGAATTTGATTTTGTTCTTTAATTAAACTAATTTTTTTACTGAAAAAAAATGATAAATCATACAAAAACTGAAAAGCCTGTAGTTTTTTATTATATGTATGAATTATGATGCCAAACCAACAACAACAAAATCACAGAGTCAATATTTATTAAGTTCTTAATATATGCCAGGTAGTATTCTAAGTATCTCTTTTTTTTATTCTAAGTATTTCTCATGTATTGAATAGACTCAAAAATCCTCTAAGATGGTGCTATTACAAAAGTCATTTTATACTTAAGTCAGGTGTCTTTTAACTTTTATTTTTACCAGTTTTACTTAAGAAAATAAAACCGTCGTTCTTTGATCATTCTTTTAATATTTTAATACTTATAAAATGATTTTTTTGTAAATTTATAGAGTTCGGCGATGTCATCAAAATTCAGCTTAAAATAGTTTCATCATTCCAAAGAGATCTCTCATGCCCATCTGTATAGATTTGCTTTTCTGGGCATTACTAGAAGAGACAAGCTTTATTTCATATTTAAATATCAAGTTTCACAAAAAATTACTATTTTTTTGCATAGAGATTTTGCTTTTGAAGTTCTTTCTAAATGATGAACACGCTTTGCTCATGTGGTAAGGCCAGTATGAATATAACTTCCTTTCTTCTTTTGCCAAATTTCGCTCTTGCAGTATTTAATGATTGTCACTCAACAGACCAGTTTTTTTTTTTTCAGTACTGTATACACAGAAGGTAGTAAATGAACCTTTACACATTAAACTCCATTACATATTTTCAGAGTTTAATGGAAAACAGAACAGAAATCCAACATACGAATGTATCATATCCTTCAGATATTATGATTTCTACTAAATGTGGAAAACATCTTTTAAAAATTGAAGAGGAATCCTATTAATAAAGGTATCTTAAATTTTGGAATTTGATCTCCAAGTAAAATTTCAACTTCCAAGATTCTGAAGTTACTCTTGACTCCTCTTTCTCTCACAATTCACATCTGATTCATTAGCAAATCCTGATGGCTTTGTCATCCAAAGTACACTCTGAACCTGAACACTAACACCTCCATAACACTAACACCTGCCACCATGGTTCAAGCCACCATCATTAATATTTCTCCAAAGAAGCACTACCTAGCTCTCTTCTCTGCTAAATTTTCTTCCACCGCTTAATTGCCTACTTTTATTTATATATCTCAAGTATATATATTTGGTATATTCCAATGGTTGTCATTCAAATCCACTAGAACATATACATCAGAAGGATAGGAGTTTACTTTGTTCAGTCTCATCTTTTTAAAATAGCATAGTAGGTAAATAGCTGTTTGAATAATGAATAATTCTAATCACCATCATGGAGGCCTCCTCCCCCTCATCTTTGATTCAATATTTTAATTGTTTCAAGTGAGAGGATCATTCAAATGCATTACAAACCACATGCACTGCCTACTCTTTTAAACTGTGAGTGGCAATAATTCATTGATCACAAATCAAACTAAAGGTTTTAAAATATGACAATGGGTTTAATCTTTAATTCTTATAATGGTTATAGATGTATCATTTCAAAATCAACAACTTAAAATCATTAACTGCTTTCCAAAGTAAAGAAATAATTTAGTGTCAGCTTTCCTAAATGACCCATTATATACAATGCCATTTTTAAACTATAAATGCACATTTGCATAGCTTTATGTTGCCCCAATTAAACTTCAATTAGAAAATTTTTCTAAAGTTTTCACTCAGCCACTGCAATCTAAATTCCTCAGTATTTTTTCTTCTGCATTAAGTTTCTATTTCCCATAAGTAAAATATATAAGGAGTTTAATAAAAGTATATTCTCATAAAAATAAGATAAAGTATTAGATATCATTATTAGATATATATTTTACATATATTAGCATAATGAAACTTCACAGCTACCTTCAAGGTAAGGGCTGCTTACCTTATGAGAAAACTAAGTTTTAGAGTTTATGCTGTTTACCCAATATCATATAATTAGTAGGTATTAGAGTAATCCAACTCTGAGCACTTAGTCACTATGATTTAAAATTTCTCCACATTTTAAGCTCTTTGAATTTAGGATGCATCTTAAAATTATTGCTGTATCACAAAAGATATTATTGCAGTATTAAGTGATAATAGGGAAGCTACCATCCCTGCTTGCAGACTCCCCCAAAGCACGAGGTCCTAACCTTGCAGAATTTGAGTTGAAAGAAAAGCCTAGAGATGATACTGGAATACTCTTATCTTCTAAAAACCTACAACAATTAATCCAAATTTATTTTCTAATGTTCTGCTCAATACTAAGATTCTATAAGTCCTTAGCAATCTTAACAAAAGGATAAAATATTTCCTATCAGGCTAGAAGTTATCTTTTCTTTCATAACAGAATAAATAGGCACAATAGAAGAATTGCTGAAATGAATCTAAAACCATATACTGAAGATTATCTATATTCCTCAAATATGCTATTGTACCCAAGGTTACTCATACTGAATGTAACAATTTGGCATGGCTAACAAAATTATCTCACTGCTTTAAAAAAAAACAAAAAGTGTTAAAATCGTCTGTGGTGGAGGATCATTGGTGATTTGATGGTAGGAAAATTATGGTGACCATACCTGAGAGGAGAAATTCCTTACTGTGGGGAAAAAAAAAAATGAATAAGGATGCAAAATAATGGTAACTCAATGAGAAATATATTTTTAAAATGCATCAGAATTCCAAGGGATATAATGAACTAGTTATAAATAAAACAATACACATTAAAAAAAAAAAGTAAAGTTCTCTGTATGATTAGCTCAAAGCAAAAAAAAAAAAAGTGTCAGCAAAGATTATGGAGATGAAAGTTTTTGTTTGAATATAATTTGCTGGTGCAGTAGCCCTCTCCTGCCTAGCTCGCTGTTCCTCTCAACAGTGTATTTCAGTAGATCTGCCTGTTCTGCTCCCCATACTTTATCTGGTGAGTCCTCTCACCCCCACATCTCTGGTCTGTACCCCAGTTCTTATATGCATAAATAAATCTTTAAAAAAAAGAAAGACAATTTGCAAGAATAACAGTTTACTAATCAGATAGGTCTTAACAGTTGTTTTAGTAATAAGGAAATTAGATTCAATCTCACTAGTTAAGAAAATTAAAATGAGATTTTCATTCTTAGTACAGAAAATTAACTGTTTTAAAGAATTTTTAAAGAATACTTTTGTTGTACTTGGAAAAGATTTTTGGAAGAGTTGCAGTAAGTTTTGAGATAGAAACTAGACTAGAATGAATGATTAGTAGTAGAAATCAAAAAGAATTAGGTATTGATAAGTAGAACCAGGTATACATAACCACACACTTGAAACAATAAATAAGAGAAAAAAGGAGCCCCCCCCCCAAAAAAAAAAACAACAAAAAACCAAAATCATGAAGACTAAGGAAAAGGTTAGAGAAATATGTAGCAACAGCTGGGGGCAAAGCATGAAGTGGCTGAAAAGACAGAAGAAAAGATCTAACAACTGGTAAACTGATCCATTCCTCATTGGTGGTTCAACTGCACAAATAAAAGAATGGCAGATTAGTGGGAAAGTACTTAGCAACTCTGTTTACACAGACAACAGAAAGTGCCACTAGAGTGGCAAATTGAACTGTGCAAGGCCAATTAACCCTCTCACCTTGGTGTTTTATACTAGCTATCTTACTTACCGTTGCTCTGTTAGATCTACATTGATATGTGTTAGGACCAAATGCAATTATAAATCATTGTTACATGTATTGATGAATTCTGTAAATTCCATGAAGCACATCCATTTCATTTAATGTTCTGAATACCTTTTTTGCTAACCTCCATCTGGTTTTAATAAGGAACACTTTCAAAGGAAGAGAGGTTATCCAGAAACTCAAATTATACAGGTCCTTTATGAAGGACTATAAACTAAATTGATTACTACTCAATTTTTTTGGTCTAAAGGATAATTTTTTTAAAGTTAGAGTCACCTCAAGTGTTTTCTAGATAGATTAGAGGGAAATAAGGGAAAGAGTAACATTTAAATGTACAGAAATGTAATAGGAAAATCTTAGTATGCATTGAAAAGATCTGTAAACCAACCAGATGCTGTGTAAGCAGTTATATCTATAATTATAATTTACTACTCTAAAGAGAAACTGTGTCTTGAAGGGTTATGTAATTTTTTTTAAAAGACAAATAGATGGACTGCTGGAAACTGTATTCATTTTTAATTCCCCAAATAGTTATGTATCTACTTTTTAAAACTATATTTGAGAACAAGTATCACTTCCTCACATTCTATAAAACCTAGAAAAGCATCATGCCACTAGAAATGTGAACATTTGGTAATGACCAATGCTGTGAAATGCTGACACGCATGAAAGGCCTGACTTGTATGAGGTAGGTGAGCTGACAAAAGTATATAATTGCTCATAGTATTAGATTAAGGCAATCCACATAAACTGTAACTCATTAATCCTAATACCCTAATTTCCCTACTACCTACAGTTCCTGAAGGGATGACTATTATCCCCCATCAGCTAGAACTCCTCATCAAATGAATAACATGACGTCAAATGAATGTCATGTTATTCATTATGACGTCAAATGAATGTCATGTTATTCATTACTGAATCTTAATAGCAATAATTGTGCAAATGTAGTCAAATACTGGAAAAATGCCAACAAAATCTTCTGAGACTTAAAGGCATGCACTCTGTATATCCTGTCATCAGAGGTCAATACTCATTTCAAAAGGTTACTGCCTTTTAGGAACAAGGAACATCTCCCAGTTTGAGATTTTCCTGAGTCTTTTTAATGAATAACAAAAGGCAAAAATAAACAAACACCAAAACAAAAAACTGTGGAGAATTATGCCTTTATTCTTGCTATAGAAGCTATTTATTAACTTTCAAGGCTATATAAAAATCAGTGGAGGAAGAAGACAGCAGTCTGCCTTTCACTACATCTTTTCTTGAATGCAGGCCATCTTCTAGGTCCTCCCTGCTTCTTTTTTCTTCCAGAACAACACTAGCACAACCATTTTGAAAGTAACCAATTAAAATAAGGAAAGGAGCAACAAAAATGGGGCCAAAGGTAAGCAAAAGAAGAAAGGAGCAGTGATAGCTACAAATCAAGTATTTTTGATAAGATGATCTATCAGAAAAATTTTAATTTTTTTATATTTATATTTTAATTAGATATATCTATTAACTTACATGTAGTCAGTTACTATCCTAATATGTGTCATGGTATACTATAAAATATGTATGAAAATATAAAATTTTAGGGGATGAAATAAATATAAATGAATAGAGGCTTTTATATTCCTTCCTGAATCCAACAGTTATATTTTATATCCCTGAGCAATCAATATAAGCACCTGTTCCCCCCAGTTTGGCATCCAATGCTCTAAACCAGTAGTTTAAAACAGGGCAGGTCACAGTTTTCTAATAGCTGCAGTAAATTAGTGTTCCCTAATAAAAACATAATGTAAGCCATGTCTAATTTTACATTCTCTAGTAGCAATGTTTAAAAAAGGAAAAACATGTAAAATTAATATTAATAAAAATATTTAAACAAATATGCCAAAAATACTACCTTTTCATATGTAACCATTATTAATCTCAATCCATAAATTAAATTGATTGTTAATGAAGTTCTACATAAACAAAGCTGTGTTTAATGAGAAAATATTTTATACTTCTTCACTTTTAAATCTGAACTGTAAGTTAATTAATTAAATAAAATGAAGAGTTCATGTTCTTAGTCTAACTAGCCACATTTCATGTACTCTACAGTTATATGTGGCAAGGGGCTACAGTAATGGGCAGTACACTTCTACACTATTAGAACTGTGAAGACTTAAAGAATTACAACAGCCTGAGGGTAGAAAGAGCACAAGGGACTGAGGTGATGGTGCACTGGTGAAATGGTGGTGGGAAATCCAAGGGGACCATAATTGGTCAAATATATAAAAATAAATGTCAGTATATAAATAAATGTCAATATATAAATAAAGAAAAAAGAATTACAACAGCCTATACCATAGCTGGTTGTTCACTGTATCTATAAACACTCACAAGAATAATACAAAGATCAGAGGCAACAAACTGTGGTCTCACCTTAAAGACCTTTTAGTTGTCTTTCTTGGTCAGGATACCATGGTGTTTATTTACTGGAATGCTGAATTATATCCATATTGGTGCAAGTCTATTTATAGCCACCTTTATTCAACTAAGACCATAAAGTTACTTCATCTGCCTCAGGGTATTAATTTCTCAAGTGACTAAAGTTTGAAATTATGGTGAAATTGCTTCTGATTCACTGAAATTACTATTATAAATTATTTAATAGTTTTGTTTGAGGTAACATTGGTTTACAGTACTGTAGGGGAACAGGTTCACACCTCTTCAGATGTATGTTACCACACTGCACCCACAGCCCCCCACCATAGACTACTGGGCACCATCCCACCTTTGTTCCCCCTATCAACCTTCCTTCCCTAGTAGCCTCAATTCTGCAATCATATTTCAAGGATTTGTTTTGCTTTAGTTTTGTCTCTTCCTTTATTTCTCTATTGCACATATCACCCAGTTTTTGTCTTTCTCCTTCTGACTTATTTTACTTAGCATAATTCTCTCCAGTTTCATCCATATTGCTGCAAGTGGCAAGAGTTTCTCTTTTTAATAGCTGAGTATTAGTCCATCCTGTATATATATCACATCTCCTTTATCTATTCACCTGTCTTTGGGTACTTGCCTCTAGTTTTGGGGAGGGAGGGCATGGGTTCTCCTTTCCTCAGCCCCCCACCCCCACTCCCAAAGTAGTTCTGGAGATGGGTCCTCCAAATATGAACCTTCTTCTAACCGTTACCCACTATGGAACCACCAGTGGAAGTGGCTGTGCACTCTGCTATTGCTGGGTTTGCCCTTTTGCAAACACCATGGGCATTGTGGCCACCTACTTTCAATAATGCAGGTGCGTGTGTACTCAAATATCCTCTGTATATATGAAATAATAACTGTTTTTTTAATATCACAGGGAGATATTTTCCTGACACATCTTACACCATAATACACGTATTATCCAAAGTTAACTTTAAAATATCTATGAAGTCTATCTCAAATATGAAAACATGTTGTTCAGTTTATGCAACTATGATTTAATTAAATAACATTCTTCTTTCAAAGTAGTAGAATTTACGTGAGTATATACTAGTAACATTAACAATTTAAAATGAAATATTGACCCTTAATGAAATGATTCCACAAATCCCACAATTCAAACAGTTCTTATGAGCTCATGTTATTGTCGTCCTTGGACATCTATATAATTTCTCCAGAATTATAATCAAATGTCAGTAACAATATTTGATTTTTTCACTTAAACTATAGCTATTTTTCATGTTGTTATATACTTTTCACATATATTGTTATTAGTGATTACATAACAAACGAAGACTATGTCATAATTTATTCAAATAATCTTCTACTTTCAGAATTTGATTGTTTCCAATTCCTACTATTATTAGTAATGTTTTAACAAGAAGTGATGAATTAACAAATATGAGAAACAGGGTTTTTTCTCAGAGCTTCTTTACATAATCTAGATAATCAAGCATATTTTAGCCTGTCTCCCAAAAAACAAAGGCTAGAAATATTACTGCAGAGATAATATTTGCAACAGAGATAAGAGTATTATTTTTCACCTTAAAAAGGCAACAAGATTGTAAGTGAAATGCCTTTTTAGAGTATCATTACATTATTGTTCTCCTTTATGTTAGTATCTTAAAGGTTCCCCTTAGATTAACAACTCAAAGATACATAATAATTATAAAATGTCTTCTTCAAATTGTATATAAACTGATATGTAAATACTATGAAATTAAAATGAAAGTATCCTTTATCTTTTCTTGTGAAATACTGAACTGTATGCTTTTTCCCTATATATAAATTATTTAAAGTACATTCCAAATGTGCATACATAAACTTTGTGAAAATTTAAGGGTCACTCAATTCCATGAAGCCAATTATCTATTCAATTTTTTTATCATTTTAGCATTGGTCATCAAGTTGATTATTATAACAGTTTCAAGAGAAGCTAACCCTCACTATCCTTTTTTTTTGGTATGTGAATCTTTGAAAACTAAATATAAGAGAACATAATGTTCAGGCATAGAAAACAGTCATCTAATTTTAAAGAAGTTTGTATATTAACAAAGAGCCAACATAAAATTACCTGCAAATAACTTAACTTTAAGGGCATTCATCTCCTCAAAAAAAATTTTTTTTCCTGACATGTATCTAAATTTCAGTATTTACCTCCCTATTAAGTATATTTTCCTAACTAGGTTCAAGACAGAGTTTAGGACTCTCCTCTGGGTGTCTCCAATCTCAATGTCATATGTCATTCTGAGATAATAAATCTACTGATTACTATACTTCAAAGTTTGTGGGACCCATTTACTTTAGAAATGCTACTTACCTGTTTTTATGCCCAGACTTGGGTAAAGACTAGGAATTGTGGCGAGGAAGGTAAAGGACTGAATAGTCTACTTTCTCTTGTAATGCTTATGCATCTATTACTATAAATAATAGAACTCACTACTTTTGGGTGGCAATGGATAAAAGGTTTTTTGATAATAAGAAAATGAGATATTATGTATCTGAAATGTTAATTGGCCATGGTTCAGGCTCCACAGCTGACCTAAGAGATGTGCAGACCTGGTACCTGGATCTGCAAATATTAAAATAATAATTATAAAAGAAATGCAGCTTTAAAAAGTGCTCCAGTGTCAAAATATCACTACAAGTACTTCAGCTTCCTTTAAACTCCATTCCGACTACATTGCAATGATAAAATTTAAAGACAGAAAATCATAAACATAGTCATACTCAAAAACTAGTTAAGTATTGCTTCAGACAAAAACAGAAACTTGTAGCCACAGAGCTTAAACTACCAGTCTACTGGGTTTCATATCTACAACTAGGCAGAAGAAAGGTGAAGTTAACTCCCACAGTGAAATGAGGGCTAACCCAGTTCTACAAAAGGCCTGATCAGAGCCAGGCTCAATGCTTAAAAACAAGGTTGCAATGGGACCTGTGAGAAAAATGTGTAACAAGTGAGAAGGTTATCATCTTCAATTAAGATGATAAGCTATTATGTATCTGAAATGTTAATTGGCCATGGTTCAGGCTCCACAGCTGACCTAAGAGATGTGCAATGGCTCTGATACAACCTCAGGAGGGAGCCCTAAGCTGCCTATATAAGACCTAGCTCTTGTCTGGTATCTCAGGAAAAGAAAGAAAAGCAACTGTAAAGCCCCTAGGGCAAGATGAAGAAAGGAGAGAGAAACTTCCAGCTAAGATGAGCCTGAAAATTAAAATTACACCTACAGAATAGAACATTTTAATTATGAAAGAAATTATTTTGGTCACAGTCTAACCACCTAAATGCAGTTCTTCAAATTTTAAATTACAAATAGGAGCACTAGCAATTTCTTGGTTAAAGCATCATTAAAACCTATTAAGCTAGTAACACTTTACTGTATATGTTATAACTTCTAAAGTCAGCAAAAGTAAATGACCAATTTTAATTAGACTGACTACCTGAATACACACTTAGACAGTAGACATGGAACTCCAGAACCACTGTCCCAGGCAGAGCAGCATGAACTACATAATAATTGTTTTTACAGGACTAAGAAGAGAATGGACAAAATGTACAGGAAACTAAATAAGAAGATGATATCTAACACCATTGCAACAACAAAAAACAACAAAGACTAGATTGGGTTAAAACAGAGAAAAAAAAATTTTTTTTTAAAGATTTATTTATTTATGCATACAAGCACTGGGGTACAGGCCAGAGGTGTGGGGGGGTGAGAGGATTCACCACAGAGAGCAGGGAGCAGAACAGGCAGATCAACTGAAGTACACTGCTGAGGGGAGCAGCGGGCACAGCAGGAGAGGTCTGCTGCGCCATGTGGATCCCCTCCCCGGCCAGCAGCAGGGATTGAACTCTTGCTGCAGTGGCTGTGGTTTGCTTCATAGTGCGTTGCTTAACCCACTGCGCCACCAGGGAGGCCCAACAGAGAAAAATTTTTGAAAACTACAAACTATGTCTCTGATAAAAAGGAAACAATAACCAGTGATTTCATCCAAAAAATATTTAGATATATCTTAATATAAACATAATTCTCTAAGGCTATGTTATCCAATGTGATGGAGTGAGTAGCCAACTTTTAAATTTTATTTGAATAATTTATATATAATTTTAAAAAGTGTACTTGATTCTGAAAAGCTTTAAGATGTGCAACTATGAATATACTTGTTAGTTGTACATTTTATGAAATTCCAATACAGAACATTTCAATCAAAATCAATCAAAAAAAGTATCTGAAGTGTGCTAAAAGTAAAAATATAAAATGCATACTAGATTTTGAAGACTTAGTACAAATACTAGAATCTGAAATCTCATATTTTAAAAACGAGATTACATGTTGAATATTGAATACTGTTGACATATAAGAATAAAATATATTAACAAAATTAATTTCACTTGTTTCAGTTTTACTCTTTAAAATGTGGCCACAAAAATCTTTCATTTTATATATATGGCTTGCACCATATATATACATATATATAAGAGCTCACATATATACGTATACACAGAAAGAAAATGAGAACACACAGTGCTACTATAAGGGATCATATCTGTCACCTGTCAAAATGTCTTATCTCCTAGTGTCTCAAAGTATTACTTTAGGCTGCTCAAAATTTGCATATTTATAAATTGCAAAGCCATCTGTATCCTCTTCATATATAGGATTCTTGTAGATCATTAAAATGTTCCTCAACAAAGTACTGAGTTATTGCAAATATGGCAATATTTAATGGTCATTCCAAGTAACTGAAGGACACTATCAGACTTTCTGATTCCTTTTATATGTGGATTCCCTCAGATAATTTAAATGCTTTTGCTTCTGTGAGAGCTAAATAAAGATCTTTAGTATTTAAATGATTTGGGTAAGACTAATTTTATGGAAAAATTGTGTGTGTTTACATATAGGTTTATAAATTTACCGCAAGAGGAAAAACATCAGAGCTACATGACTTCACAGTGCTTTTTCCAACCTCTTTCACATTGTGGCATTTCATAGAAAAACTGTATTTATAAGACACACTGAAGTAAACTATTAAGGTTATGCAAGGGAAGAGCTCACTATTTCAGCATACTTACTTGTAGCACACTGACTGGGAATATTGGTTTTAAAGGTTCTGACAAAACACAGCAAAACTCTCTAACCCATATTTTATTTTCACTTGACTCACATTTTATTCTTACTTATGCCTATAGTTGTGAAAATACAACCTCTCAACACTGTTAACAGCTATGCCCAAATAAGGCCACAAGATGGAGATGTTGTTCCATTACCATTTATATTTGTATTTATTTTTCTGTGTACATTTCCTTCTCCCTGTGTATTTCCTACTGTCTCCTCCTGTGATATTCTTAGCTATTTACTATCACTAGCATGTATTCTGGTTCCTTTGCTACTTTTCTTTAGTTTTATTATAGAAAAATTATGTAATGAAAACTTTCATTTTTTAAAATATTTAAAGCAGAAAGAAAATTGGAATATTTTCTTCTAACTCAATCTTGTTCCACCTCTCACACATTAAATTTTATTTATATATTTTTCTCCTGTAGGCAAAAAAATCTAAAATTTGCTGCCCTTAAGTAAATATACCAAAAGTGATTTACTTGGATACATTCTGTTACTTTGTAAAGCTATACACTTATTTCATGTTCATATTGGTCAACATTCCTCTGTAACTCTTTCTTGAGAATAGTCCTCAAATAAGCTTATATTTATATTCAGGGCTCTTTATCAACCTAAATTGCATCTACCCAATTACTAACCCAATTTAGCCACCAAATTTAGCTACAAATAACTAATTATATGTAAAAAATCAAATCTACCTTAAAGATATACCATTATTAAGAATAATCTGTGAAATAGGCCACAAGCTTTAAAGATAATTCAAAATAAGAAACTTCAACAGTATTTTGAGAGACACCAGCATTGCTGAAAATGTGTGCAGCTTTCTACAATAACTACTTTCACGATCAATTTAATTTAGTCTAAATTAAACATATACTTTCAAAGGTGTGATATAGAAAGTCAAACACTCATTTCATATAGCTATTATACACAGCATGGCAATTTTTGAACTTTCTCAAATGTCCAAATCGAATGCTTTATTTAAACATAGGAAGCCTATTTCCTACTATAGATTAAAAGTACATGAAAAATAGGGCCTCCCTGGTGGCGTAGTGGGTTAAGCAATGCACTATGAAGCAAACCACAGCCACTGCAACACGAGTTCGATCCCTGCTGCCGGCCAGCGAGGGGACCCACATGGCATGGCAGACCTCTCCTGCTGTGCCCACTGCTCCCCTCAGCAGTGTACTTCAGTTGATCTGCCTGTTCTGCTCCCTGCTCTCTGTGGTGAATCCTCTCACCCCCCCACACCTCTGGCCTGTACCCCAGTGCTTGTATGCATAAATAAATAAATAAATCTTTAAAAAAAAAAGTACATGAAAAAAATGTAAGATATAATTAACTAAAAGTAAAATCACAATTTTCAGTCATCCTACATTATACATGTTAACGTCCACAAATCAAATTTAATGACCAACACAAAACACCACATAAAGTCAGAAAAGAACCTAAATATGAATGCTTTATATGTTAATTAAAAATAGACAATCGAAAATAATTTAATATTTGTAATTTTTGTTCCAAAGTAAGAAGTTTCTTGGTAATACATAAATTCAACTGGTCATGGGATAGCTTCCTCAATCTGACCCATTTTAATAGTATAAATAAAATCATTAAGGATTGGTTAGGAATCAAAGGTCTATATTCTCTTTAGCAGACATATATAGAACTTAAGGTATCTATACAGTTCATTCACATCTGCTCAGTATGTGATAACAATGATTTTTCTACTCACTATATAAATATCACAGTCTCTCATGTAGATTTTAAAACTCTTGTGCCTTCTGTAACCAGGAATTATATGTATTCCAGAACTTATTTAACCAAGGAAATTATTCCCTTTTACAATTCTAGAGTTTGACTTCAATGGCATTTTAATATGGCTTCTTTCCCATTTTAATACTGCTTACACTGTAACATATCCTTTAATTCTTGATTTTAGACTCTTAACCTTTAATATTTAATTCAAATTTTATCAGCTCTGTAGCTACACTTTATGGGTAACTGTCTAATAATGAAGCATAGTGTTTTATACACATAATCTTTCTAACCAGATGTGGAATGTAATAGGTCCTCGTTTGTGCAACATGCCTGATTACATGAGATTCCAGTTGCTGAATGATGGTAATCAGTAACTTACTGCATAGTATAAGGAGGATGAGAATGAGGGAATGAGGCAGAAAGTCTACATTAAAGCTCAAAGTAAGTCCTAATGATAGTTAGATTAAAAAAAATTTCAATAAATATCTCAAAACCCCAATATTTAGCTAATAAAATATAATACCATGATGATACTTAAACTCTAATCATGTATTTACATTCAATAAGATCTATCTTTCACATATATTTTGATGAAAATAAAGGTTTCTGGAAATATATGTTACTATAGCTTCATTATAAAATGGTCTAGTATCCGGTGTCTCCTAATAAGCAGTCTCTCATTTCACTACAACACCTTCTCTTCCATCTCTGCACACCTCTATACAAAAAAGTCTTTGGAATTGTTTTGAATCATAGATGAAGTCAATTGATGTCATTATTATACAAAGACCCGATAATGTCTGACTTAGAAAAATATTCCTAAGACTATATAGTAGCCGTTTATGGAATAAGTAGTTTATTGATAGAGAACATATGAGGCATTTTGTCAAACTATTTGTATTGGTGTTACTTACAATGGCCAAAAAATTTTTCTCTCGGCAATTATCAAGTCAATTATGTATCTCCATCTCCTTCCCATTTGCTCTGTTCCATTCCCAACATGGAACAGAACATGACTTTTAAACTCACCACATACTTCTAATCACTGGGTAAAGCGGCAATGTATATATTAAGTGTATATATTAAGAGTTTATCTGTAAGAATAGTTAAAAAAACAGGGGCTAATTTAATTCAGTCTCTATGTATCTTAGTATTTATAGGAATGTTTTCACAATCAGTGTAAAGAAAAAACTCAGAATGGCATAAAAGGAAAATGTATAACTAAAAGAATTTCTATTCCATCAGCTCTAGGTTATGCCACAAATATTTCAAACAGATTTTCATTTTCCTATAAAACATGCTGAATCACTCTCCACTAAACAGTGTATACATTAAGAAAAACTAATTTTATGATCTTATGCAAAGATGTAGACAATTAAACAAGCATTTTATATGCTCTACTTCTATGTGTGTTATGTTTACATGAGAAATATAAATAACTGAAAACTACCTACCATTCCAGATTTTGTAGATCCCCTCCCTCCAAATTAATAACTTTAGATCCTGCAATAAAAATGAGAAGCTAAACATGATAGATTTATAAGGGAATAGAATCTAGAGATTTACAACTGTGCTTAGTGGAGTCCACCATAAGAATCACCATAGGTAACTGCTAATCACTATTCATGTTCTCCAATCATCTATAAGAGATCTTTGTCTTTATTTCTATGATTGGGTTTGAAAAAGTTACATTAATGGCATCCTGCTTTTTTCCCCTCCATTCAAAAGAACTGAGTGACTCAAATTAGACGGAAGTCAAAGATCACCTTTATCGATAACAAAAACAGCGGAGAATTTAGATTAGTTATAGAGGCCAAATGAGCTTGCTGGCAATTTATGTCTATCCCTCTCCAGTATAACCTTTGAGACAGCAAGCTCCAGATAAAGTTCAGTCAGGATAATTGCCTTACTGATAGGGGTCAGAGAAGACACTGATTCCCATGACTTAAAATTTTTTGATTGATTAGTTCTCCAGAATCAAGCAAAACAAACCAATGGCAATCACCCATCCAACAAGGTAAGTTACTTTTCTATGGAAAGATGTAATAATCAAGAGAAAAGCAATTGTTTCTTTAAGAAGTCCTTCCCCCAGGATACAGAATGAGTGAGCAGTAATTGTCACTCCCCTACTATTCTATATATTTGAAATACAGATTAAAAGAACTTAATTACTAATAAAAATCTTTTATAAGCATGTGTCACTTAATAATAGATTTTCTTCTGTTAACAAAAGTTCAGCATTCCTTTGAAAGTAAGAAAGGAGTTATTAAAAACTATAAAAAGCAGAAAGAAGCACATTTTCAAATGGTTTAATACTGGGAGGTCTGTACTGACTTACTGGCGCTAGGAAAGACCACTGACTTCTTCAGAAAATACAGCAAGATTTTAGATAACTTAGCGTGTCATAATTATAATTCACACAGATTTAAAAAATGAATCTGAAGTACTTGCTGACTAAGAACTATAAGGAAAGTCATGGCCTTGAAAGACAATTAAAAAGAAAAATACAGAATTGCCCCTGACCACACAAGAATACAGGTGTGTCAGAGGAAAACTGAATATAGCATAGGGACATAGAATTTAAGTTACTGATGAAAAATATTTTAATACATCTTTTTTCCTAAGTTCCTCTCATCCTTTACCCTATTCTCCTCTGAAAAGATGCTACACCCAAACTGGAATGTCCTTTGAATAATTAGTCATTCTAAAGCAGGTTAAAACTCTGATAGGACATCTCAATATTATCTACACAACTCCAAAAGGCTTCTAGAACCAACTTAAAATCTTAGGAATATAGGTGAGGTGTGGAAGATGGCGGCAGAGTGAAGACGCTGGACTCATTGTGTCCAGATACACATAACAGTGAATGCCAAAAAAGGAAAAAGAAAAGCCAGAAAACGGACTGTCAGCTTACATACAGGAAACATCAGCCCGAGGGAAAGTGGTAGGAATTTCTAAATGAACTCTGTTTGAAGTAAGGAGGGGGCAATCCCCTGCGCTCCGAGGGCGCCACTCCAAGAGCGAGAGTAGCAGTGGGGCTGCTGGATGCCAAGTAGCTCATGTAGGCTGAGACTTGAACTGTAAAAGTCGGTCAGAAAACGCCACGGCCAGAAGCTGCTGCTTGGGGCGGAGGCAGAGGGACAGAGCAAAGTTGGGCTGGAACGCCAGTACAGCCCCAGTGGGGATCTTACCGTGCCTGGCTCCCTGGGAGTGCCATATTGGGAGTGCCATATTGGGATTTCTCGCTCTGGAGGGACCGCAGGTCCCTGAGCTTTAAAAGTCAGTTGGAAAACGCCACAGCCAGAAGCTCCTTGCCTGGGGCTGGTGCAGACAGACAGCAAAGTTGGGCTAGAACACCAGTACAGCCCAACTCGGGATCCTGGCATGCTCAGCTCCCTGGGAGTGCCATATTGGGACTTTTCGCGCTGGGGGAACCACGGGCTGCGGAGCCACCATTGCAGGCTGAGATCTGAGCTTTAAAAGTCAGTCAGAAAAAAGAAGCCTCGCTCCATATGCAGAAAGTCCTCTCCAACATCTAGATCCAGAATCCAGGGACATCCAGAGGTCAGACAGGCATACGGAGTTTAGGACAGACGCAGCTGGTATGCCAGCTGCTACAGTAGCTACTTCCTCCCCCTATGCAGAGACTGATATTAAGGGGAGCCATACAGAACTAATCCCTACATAGGGGGCCGGTTGGGAACTCTAGACCTCAGGTGAAAGGAGTTCTCAGGAACCTCATCACCCACCCAGATACCACACAGGCCCTTATCTGCTGCTGCAAGTCAATCAGCACCACCACCCCCCCACCCTAGTGGGGTGGGATTTTTTTTGTTTTTGTATATTTTTTGTTGTTGCTGTAGTTGTGGTTGTGTGTTAGTTTTTGATTGTCTGTTAGTTCTGTTTTAGATTGCTTTGTTCTAGTTGTTTTAGCTTTTGGTGTTTTTACTTTTCCTCTCCCCTCCTTTTTCTCCCTTGACTCTTGTCCTAGCCTTTTTTTTTTTTCCCTTGATCTGTTTGTCTTTTCTGTTGTTCTTGCTTTATTCCTACTTGTCTATCTGTTTCTTCTTCATTTTCTCTCTTTCCCTTTTCTTTTTCTTTCTGTTTAGTTTCTGCTTTGTTCCCTCTATGCTTGTTCATTGGTTCAGGTTTTCTGTTCTTCTTGTTGCTGGCTCTGTTTTGGGTTTGTGTGTTTTCTTTTCTTTTCTTTCTTCTTCCCTGTTCTTGTTCTTTCAACGTCTGCCTAAACAGAATACTACAGGAACCTGTACCCAGCCGCAGAGGAAAAGTTATCAGGCAGAAATACCTAAAACCCCAGGAAAAGAAATCAGAAATCATGCCCACCAGCACCAGCAGGACTGGGACACAACAGACTCTAACCCGAAAGTTAACAATGGGAAGAAAGAAAAATACCAATGTTCAAGCAGGTTCACCTAAAAACAATACAGCGCAGAAAGAAAGTCAATATCTAGAACCTGATATTATAGACACAGAGGAATATGCACATCTATCAGACAAAGAAATTCTAAAGGCCATGATGAGAATAATCAAAGAGTTAAGAGACAATGCAGAAAGAGATAAGATCACAATTAAGGAAATGAGGAATGAGATGGGGTCCCAACAAAAGAAAATAAAAGAAATGGAAGAAAGGGAAAGAAAAATAAATGAAGCAAATCAGAGCAAACTGGAATAGTTCAAAAATTACCAGAAAAAACAGAATAGAAGAACTGGAAGAGTGAGTCAGTACTCTGGAGGACAGGACATAAAAAGAACCAAGAAAGATACGGAGAAGTGAAAATGAAAAGGAATGAAGAAACACTTCGAGTGCTATCTGATACCTTGAAGAGGGGTAATATAAGAGTCATAGGCATACCAGAAAATGTAGAGAGAGAAGCAGGCTCCGA
>JAGFMF010011694.1:200396-266176 GCA_019455555.1 Galemys pyrenaicus | reverse complement strand
AGTCAGAAGGCAAAAGAAAAATACCAGATGGTTCCTCCCCTAGGAGGAATATAAGGGAACCAAATAAGGATCAAGGAAAGGAATAAGAACAATAATAACCACAAGAAAGAAACAAAAACCAAAAATGAAAAGAAAAGGACAAACTGGGGACACTTGGTGGGGAGGGAAGAGAGAAAGGGTGGAGGGCAGACGGGAACACGGGGGACTGAGGTGATGGTGCACTGGTGTTACGGTGATGGGGAATACATGGGAATTACAACTGATGTCAAATATATGTAAATTTAAAAAAAAATTTGTTAAAAAAATAAATTATAAAATTGAAAAAAAGAATCTTAGGAATATATACAAAGATATTCCTTCACTGTATGAGGGCTTTAAATGGCCATATAGAAATATTTAAATATGCTGAGTAAAAACTGTCAAGCAACTACTCATTTGGGGAATTATTGGTTAGTTTTGGTCTATCATATATATATATTTATATATTTATTAAATTTCTACTATGTGGCTGATTATGAAGCAAGTAAGTAGATAATATCTATTCTAAAAATCAGACAACTAACTTGCCTGAGGTATTTTGTTTGCTTTTAAAAATGTACTTTTTATGCACAGCAAAACGGGGGTGTAGGCCAGAGGTGCAGTGGGTGAGAGGATTCATCAGAAACAGAGTGATGGTCTGTCTCTGGTGCTGTTTTACTGAAATACTGCTAAGGGGATCAGTGGGCAAGACAGGAGAGTCTGCACAGGGTAAGTCTTAAGTTAGGAAACCACCTGATCAAGTTCTAAAAGCCCTTCAACTGCCAATTACAGAGTTAGGAAGTGGCTGAGCTAGCTTTCACCTATTGTATATACATGGATAAAACAGATGCCATGTTGGGTCACTATCATTCCTGACTTCTAGTTTGGGGTATGGCTTTCTCAAGAGAATTTTCTAAATTAAGTATCTCCAATTCCTCCCCTCTTTGATTTCTTCTGTACCCCAATCTAGCCAGAGTATTTTTTATCTCACCACAACACTGAAACAACTCTTGCTGATGTCAATGAGGTTGCCATACTGTTACAATCAAGTCAATCCTCAGACTATTTTAATTATCATCAGCATTTAACCCAGGTGACTACTTTCTTCTCTTTAAAACAGTTTCTTCACTTGACTTGAAAAAGACCATCTTTTCTTGGTTTGGTTCCTGCTTTACTAGTTGTTCCCTCTCCAGCTCCTTTGCTGATTCTTTCTTGTTACCCCGATTTTAAAAGTTTGGAATCTCCATGGCTTAGTTCCCAGATCTATCTCCCTCCCTCTCTCCCTCTGCTTTCATTTCCCTGGTGAAGTTATCCAGTTTCATGGCTTCAAATAGCCTCTAAGTGCCAGAGACACCCAAATTTATATCTACAACAGAAACCTTTTTCCTTTTAACTACAGACTTGTATAACAACTGCCTATGTGCCAGCTCCATTGGAAGGTTTAGTGGACACTTCAAATTTAGCATGACCAACACCAAATCCCTGATTTTATTCCAACCAATCCTGCTTCTCTTTCAGGCTTCTCAACCTCAGTAAGTGGCAACTGCAATTAGATAACTATTTATTCAGTTACTGAGGCCAAATGATTTGGAATTATCCTCAACTCCTTTTTTTCACACCCCACTTTCAAACCATCAGTAAAGTCTTATCAATTCTATGTTCAAATTAAATCCTGAATATGACCACTTAGTAGCACCACTCCATTCTAGCATCTACACCACAATTAACCCTCTAAGTAACTAACGACTTAAATAAGGATGATCCTTAACACAAGAAAGTCATCATTTTGAAATTTAAGTCAAATCAAATACTTCTATTCAAATGCCCCCTCCCAGACCCATCCCCAAGAGAAAATAAAGTCCTTGCAGCAATAGTTATAAAACCATACATGATCTTCCCCAGACTCCCATGACTGATCCCATTTCCTTTTACTATCTTCCTTGTTAAACCTGCTCCAACAACACTAGCTGCCTTGTTATTCCTTAAAAACAAAGCAAGTCCTGCTTCAAGGTCTTGGCACCTTGCCTTCCTTTCATGCTCTTCCCCCCTCGAATCCACAGGGCTCATTCCCTTAGTTCCTTCAGAAAGCTTTTCTAACCATCTGACCACCAGTTTGGTGGTTTAAGGTTTTCCCTTACTAAATGTGAGTTTCATGAGGTAAGGGGCTTTATTTTATATACCAGGCAAATCCTAGTGCTTAAAATTCACTAGGCACCAAACAAAATTCTGTTGATGAACAGTAATAAGACTGATGAGTGCATATTTAGGTTACCATTCTTGACCTATCTGCTTTATACTGGTGTGTAAACTTGGCTAGTCACTGCAACAGTGGTTGGCTCTAGCTTGAAAAGTATGAATTAAGGATTTAGGATTTTTGTCTCTACCAATTTCTGGTCCCTTGAAAATCTAAGAAAGTTTATATTCAATGTGGAGTAAGGAACGTACTGCACTCAGTTTCTCTGTTTAAATAGAATAAAATGAAAATTTCTTCTGGCATTCTTTCCAGTTTCAACTTCGCTGGGTAGAGAAACACATTAAACAATTTTCTGGATCCTTGTTATAAAATTTTACCTCCATATAGAATCTTTTCAATTATCTATGCTGGTTTTTTTGGGGGGGGTCATCTTTACTCATAGTTAAGTGCTCTGATTGTTCACACTGCCTAGTTAACTCTGCAAATTAAATTGCATGCAAACTAAATTGTATAAACACAAACTGTGAGTTGACATACAAAACTAGATTACATAATATAAATTTTCAACTACTGCTATTAAGTTTCTGTATTCTCTTAAAGGGGCTTAATTATCCATAAATAACAGGAAAGCTTTAAAATTTTTGGACAGTTTTTTAAATATGTTTTCTCTCCTATAGAATTTAATCAATTATGATAAATTCTAACAATGTTTCTTAACATTAAAGGTATCCTTAAAAGTTAGTCTTCAAAATTATAAATTCAACTTATTATTTTTACACATATTACATAATCATTTACTTTGGAAATGAGGTATATCTTGTCTTTATGACCAGGAAGTGGCACCAAGTGAAGATAATGAATAAAGGCAGTTACCACATAATTGCTTGGATAAAAGAACCTGAACTGTGAAATGTGTATACTCTAAAATGCTTATGAAAATGAAATTTCTTAAAGTTATGGTGCTGTGGCAACAGCAAATTTAACATCCAATGATACTTAAAATTAATTTCATTTAGTGTTACCCTCAATATTTCACACAAATTTATGATAACTATTGGGAATAGAAACAAATTGGGGGATGGTGGGGTGTGGGGTGGGAGGAGATAATGAGCCTGTGCTCCTGGTTTGGTTTCTCTTTCCGCAGCACCAAGCACCTCTACTATTCAGAAAACTTTTACAGTTCCAGACCCAACATCACAGAAGCTTCACGTTTCTCCAGATTTCTTCTGAAGTGTGACACGAACCCCCCTACCTAACAGGCTAAAAAGATTTCTAAATACAGTGCAATAAAAACGCCTGAAACACAGACGCCGACCAAAATGCAGCTCCCTCTTCCAGAAAAGGAAGAGGAGAGGAGGCAGCTAAAATAAGACTAAGTATAAACGGAAAAGCGAAAATTTAGGATGAGACTCCACTACTCTTTCCAATACTCAGGGGAGAAGGAAACAAAGGGGTAGATGTTAAGGTCTACCCTGCCTCTCTTCTCGCGTCCCGTCAGCACAGTTGAGTGGAAGATCTGCCCAGAATGCAGAGGAAAGAATGAAGCTATCACCACCCCCACCCCCACCCAGGCTGGTGACACCGTCCAGTAAGTCAGTGAGACCGGATCTTGACAAGAGAAGTAGTGCAATGAAGAACTGCGGAAGGTGGACAATTCCTTCTGAGCTGGGTTGGGGAGGGCAGCCAGGACCCTGGATGACCAAGTTTCGGCTACCTCGGAGGAAACAGTGTCAGAGCTCCATCCCCTCTTTTCTGCCCCGGAGGTGCCGCGAGAACCGCCGTCCTGGGGCTGAACCGCGACCAGCTTACCTGCTGTACCCCAAGGAACTGGTAGAAGTTGAGCTGCACTTCCTCCACCAAGTCAAACAACTCCAAGTCTCCGCTCTCCCATCCGCACGCCGGCGCCGCCGACGCCAGCAGTAGCAGCAGCAGCAACAGCGGCGGCGGCGGGAACGGCACCAACCCAGGCCGGCGGCGCGTTAGAAGCTGGGCCAGCCGGGAGCGAGGAGCCGTCATCGCGCCGGTCTCGGAAAGGTCACCCGCCTCGCGGTGCCGTCAGCTAAGACCGGGGACGTGGCGGGTAGCGCGGGCTGTGGAAGCGGCGCCTGTTGGTCAGAAGGTCCTCATGCAGCCGAACCGCAGTCGTCTGTCCGGCCGCCGGCCCCACCGAGAGGGCAAGGGCGGCGGGCGCGGGCCGACACAGTGGCGCGCGGGCTGGCGAGCAGAGAGCCGCCGGGCTACCTTTCTGTGACCCTCACCCCCAGGCCTACAAACAGCTGGAAAGGCAGCGCCAGTTACTGAGGTTGCAGAAGGGGAGAGGCTTTCCTTCCCCTCAGCCTATCCTAGGCCTCGTTTCCGGTGACATCACGTTTCTTAGCAACAGCGGAAGAGGGGCGGGGCCGGAAGTAGGGAAGGCGGTGCCCCAGATTTGGGCCTCAGAGAAATGGTCTTTAGTCGCTGGTGGGCAAAGGAGAAACACCTGTGCTGATACAGCTTGAAACATGGGCAGTTACAGGTGTCAAAAATTTATATAGAATAATATAGATTTCACCTGGAAGTTATTTTTCTCTCCCAATCTCCCCGAGTGAAAACAAAAAGCATTTTTGGAGGTTGACTTATTGATTATGGTCCTCTGTTTCATACATTTCATTAGTCCATCAGCAAAGATACAGAACAATTGAATCTAGGGCTTAGAAAGGGAAAATCATCTAAATAGCCTAAAGTAGTCTTTTGAGAATTTGAACCAAGACAAAGGATACATGTCTAATTGAAAATTAAGATTTACAAATATAATGTCATAAAACAGGCAGCCTGGTAGAATTAATAACAGTGACTCAATCATAGTCTCAGAAGAAAGGTAGTGCTTCCCCATTTCCAATTGGGGTTTCTTTCCCAGCTGAGATCTGTTTTTAAAGATATTTAGGCTAAAGATCGCTTTCCCACCTATTTCTCATGTCCTAACATTACTTCTGTTCAGTCTCTAAATATTTTTCACTAACTAGTATTATCTCATGTGTGAACTTTATTTATTCTCTTCTTAGACTTCTCTCATATTTTCTCCCTGACTTCCTATTCTTGTTCAGAATGTAGAAGGGTACAGAAAAAAATGCTTGTATAAGTCAGGCACTTATGTTGTTTAGTGTTTATCCTATGCTTTGCCTACTTTGGAGCCAGTTAAATAAAACTCAATAAGACAATGAAAATACTACCTTAATTCCCATAGCAAGATTACAATATGTTTGATAAGTTAGAAAAACATTATCCAGGAAGTAAATCTTACTGAAGAAATTCTTGTATTACTGCAATTTTAAAATATTTTAAATACTCATAAATTTTTAATATAATTTTTTAAATTTACATATATTTGACATCAATTGTATCCCCATGTATTCCCCATCACCGTAACACCAGTGCATCATCACCTCAGTCCCCCGTGCTCCCGTCTGCCCTCCACACTTTCTCTCTTCCCTCCCCACCAAGTGTCCCCAGTTTGTCCTTTTCTTTTCATTTTTGGTTTTTGTTTCTTTCTTGTGGTTATTAGCATTATTATTGTTCTTATTCCTTTCCTTGATCCTTATTTGGTTCCCTTATATTCCTCCTAGGGGAGGAACCATCTGGTATTTTTCTTTTGCCTTCTGACTTACTTTGCTGAGCATAATCCCTTCCAGTTCCATCCATGTTCCTATGAATACATCTAGTTTTTCATTTTTGATTGCTGAATAGTAAATACTCATAAACTAATGCAAGTATATCTTGCTTTAAAATAAAATATATGCTTGATTTTTTTTTTAACATTTTAAAAGGACAGGTTTATTTAGGAAAAGGAGAAAGAGAAAAAAGAGAGGCACCTGCATAGACACAGTTGGGCCATCTTGAAAGGAGAACAGTTAATTAATTGTATTTTAAATTCATCATAAGACTTACCTTTCACATATACAAGAGCAGAGATGTCTTAGTGGTCTAGGGCAGATATAACAACAGTTATTCCTCATAGCTCTGGGGTTTAGGAAGTCTGAGATCATGGAGCCAGCATAATTGGGTTCTCTCCACATTGCACATAGCCACCTACTTGTACGTTTACATGGCATGAGCAGGCACACAAGGGAGAAACGAGGAGAGGGAGAGAGGGTGGGGGGGGAGAATAAATTTTGACCTCATCTAAACTCAGTTATCTTCTACAGGCCACACCCCCCAAATACCATCACATTGTGGATTAGGGCTTCAACATGTGAATGTTTGGAGGGCAGGAACACAATCTTTTGGATCTTAGTAAGAAGTATCTTTTCTGTGTGTCAGTGCCAACTACAATGTATAGTCCACACTGACTTTCAATTAGTTGGATTGAAGTCTGTGAGTATCTTCCCACTACAGTTTTTTAGTTTCCTTTTTGACCTATCGGTTTTCTTAAAGTGAAAGGCATCTTTACAAATGCTCTAATTTTTTAAATCTTTATTCAATGAGTAAAACATCAATATATGGAAACTAATAATCTTAAGTAATACTTTTACATAATATTCAAGCATTCATTTTTTTCTCATTTGATCATTTAAGTTCAATATATCATGTGAAATTGGTGCCCTATTGCCACAAGTCTAGCATCCTTAGCCTGATCTTTAGCAGGCAGTCTAGTATTTCCCTCTTGTTGCTGAAAAACCCCAGGGATTTACTCTACTTAAAGGAAATCAGTTTCTTTCCAAGACTGAGTTGAAATAGAATTGGAGTCTATTCAGTACAGGATTGCTATTGCTTCTCACTGCCATAAGGCATTGGTCTTGGAGCTTTATCCCATTCATCCCAGTTATACTTGTTCACTCTGAAATGATATTCTTACTTATTTGGTCTAGGTCACACTTAGATTTCTAATGTGGAGTCTGCTTATGTTCAGTCACTGTCCCCAAAGGACAATGCAACTGACTATTTTGCTGAGGTCTGGACTGCATGAGCCAACAATCACCAGCTGTTTTCTTTATTTACTGATTCTAGGCATGGACTGATCAGGTAGAGGGAATTTACACAGTAAAAAAGAAAACAGAAACACTTAACAGTCATGTAAATTGTGTAATGGCTTGGAAATGTTGAGGGACCCCAAATATAAAACTTTCCTACAGGACACATTCTGAATTCTAGAGTGATGTAGGAAGCTGAAGGACTAGGTCTGATAGGAAGAGCAAAATTTCCCCTACATTCTACCAGTTCACATATAATGAATTCCACCTAAAAGGAGGAAACTGCCTAAATTTAAGTTGGTCTTCCCCTCATAATACTGATGAAGTTGTGTAAGGAGGCTGAACATTTAAATTTTAAATTTCTCAAGGCAGAACTTAACCTTTGGGTTAAGGAGATAGAAACCCTTCAGACTTGGGAAAGCCCAGAGGAATCACACATGAATAGAATCTTATTAAAATTGCAACCCAGGGCCTTCCTGGTGGCGCAGTGGGTTAAGCACTGCACCATGAAGCAAACAGCAGCCACTGCAGCACAAGTTCAATCCCTGCCGCTGGCCAGGGAGGGGACCCACATGGTGTAGCAGACCTCTCCTGCCTTGCCTGCTGCTCCCCGCTGCAGTGTGTTTCAGTCAGTCTGCCTGTTCTGCTCCCTGCTCTGTCTCTGGTGAATCTTCTCACCTCCCTGGACTCTGGCCTATACCCCAGCTCTTGTATGCATAAATAAATAAATATTAAAAAAAAAAAAAAACAACTGCAGCCCAATCCAACCCAGCTCAATCCATGGATGGGCTGAAGTAATCATGACTTTACCTTGTCTATTTTCATAGCTAAAAGAAAATTACATCATCTGTATTGTCTATAGTCTTCTTATACAAAAATCTTGCATATGATAAAAATTGTGAGGTGTCACAAGAGTACAAAAGTTTGAAATAATCAAAAGAAAACATAAATAGAAGATCCATAGATAAGCCAGATATTAGAGTTCTGATAAGGACTTTAATTACTGTAAAATAGAGCAATCGATTATAAAATGGAAGAAAAAGTATACACAATAGATTAAAACTGCAGAATTTTAACAGATAATTGGATCCATGAAAGGAATCAAAGGAAAAGTCTCAAATTGAAAAACAGTATTCACAACCAAGAACTAAATGGGTGGTGGGTGAAATGGCAGGAAGGTGTGCACTGGGCAAGTTCAGGACAGTTCTAGCAGATGGGGGGTAAAGGAAGGAGTCTTGGAGACCTCGATGGTTTTTATGCTTTTTATTGTCAGAGGTGGCCAGGTACATGGCAGGCAGGGGTGTTGGGGCATCTCACCCTCTCGGCTGCTTTGCTACTGCTGTTGCTGCTGCTGCGTGTTGGTCTTGCTGCTCGCGTTGGTACTCTCACTGCTTGTTGGTCCTGCTGCTGCTCGCGTTGGTTGGCTGCTTGTTGGCCTTGCTGCTGCTGGTTGGTACTTGCTGCTGCTGGCTGGTACTGGCGTCCTCATGACACCGCCCATTTATGCCTGTGTCCAGATCCAGGTGCACCCACTTGCACGTGCCCACCTAGACGAGCACGCAGCACCGCAGGTGTCCATCATTATACCAGTGGCGGGAGGGTGGAAAGACCTGATTTCTCTAACCCTACAGTGGGTTTAACAATGGACTGGATACAGGGCAACAGGGAATTCATGAACTTGAGGACATATCAAAAAAAAAAAAACTAAAGCACACAGGGGAAAAAAAAGAATGGATAGAAAGAACAGAGCTTATAAGGTGTTTGAAAGACACTGAATAAATCTATCATATGTGTGACTAGAGTCCTAGAAAAAAGGGAGAGAGAGAATAGAGGCAGAAACAATACTTGTCGTGCAGAGTAAATGAAGGTTATCGGGCTTTTCCTTCCTCCTACCATTAGCATCAATGACAGACACCTGCCATCCTACACGCATGCCTGATGGCAAGCACCTGAAGTAGGGTGTGAGCATACCTAGCTGGGCACACCTGGGCTGAGACACAGGGCATATAAAGATGTCATCATGGAAAAGATGTCATCATGCCACCAGGAAAAGAGTATGCAGCAGCAGGAGACATAACAGCAGAACGCATAAGCAGTAAAAGCTTAAGCAGAGCAGAGACTAGAGAGCCCAGAGAATGAAGATTTGCTGGGGGCTAGAAAGCCTGCTGGCCTCCCCACAGCCATGTACCTGGTCGCTTCTGATATAGAAAGATTAATAAAAGCCTGAAAAAAGCCACCGAGGGCTCCAGGCCTCCTCCTTTATCCGTCTGCCTGGATCATAGAGAACCTTACCTGTGTCCTCCTGCCCCGACAGGAGACATACTGGCCTAGAATTTTACAAAACTAATGAAAGGCATAACATTACATGTGAAGGAAATTAACTCAAAGTAGATCATATTCCTAATTGTAAAAGCTAAAATTATAAAATTATTTTTTTTAAAGATTTATTTATTTATGCATATAAGAGCTGAGGTACAGGCCAGAGGCAAGGGAGGTGAGAGGATTTACCAGAGACAGAGTGGGAGCTGAACAGGCAGATCGACTGAAATACACTGCTGAGGGCAGTAGCGGGCGAGGCAGGAGAGGTCTGCTGCGCCATGCGGGTCCCCTCCCTGGCTGGGGGTGCTGCTGTGCTGTGGATGCTTCATAGTGCGGTGCTCAACCCTCTGTGTCACCAGGGAGACCCAATTATAAAATTATTATAAGAAAAAATAGTAAATTGTAGTGATCTTGTGTTAGCAAATGGTTCCTTACATACAACACCAAAAACATGACAAATAACAAAAATTAGACAGTGTTGAAGTCTCAAATTTTATATCACAAATAATACCATCAAGTAAGTGAAAAGAGGGGCCTCCCTTGTGAAGCAAGGGGTTAAGCACCTTACTATGAAGCATCTGCAGCAACTGCAGCAGGAATTTTATCCCCAGCCAGGGAGGTGACCCACATAGTTCAGCAGACCTCTTCTGCCTCCTCCACTACTCCCCTTATCTGCCTGTTCTGCTCCCCACTCTGTCTCTGGTGAATCCTCTCACCAACCACACCTTTGGCCTACATCCCAGCTCTTGTATGCATAAATAAATAAATCTTAAAAAAAAGTGAAAAGATTTGAGTAGAACCCCCCCCCACACACACACCTCTGGCCTGTACCCAAGCTCTTGTGTGCATAAATAAAATAAATCTTAAAAGAAAAAAAAAAAAAGAAAACAGTTTGGTACCGCCTCACAAACCTTCATCTATAGTTACCCTGGGAACGAACAACTCCATTCCTAAGTACACAAGAAAAAGGAAAAATATGGCCACACAAATATGTACACAAATGTTATAGCAACATAATCCATAATAACCAAAAAGAGACAACACAAATACCCATTAACTGATATCTAAATAAACAAAATATACTATATCTTTGCAGTGGACTACTATTCAACAATAAAAAGGATATGAAGTACTGATACAGGCTGTAATATGGGTGAAACTTGAAAACATGGGGGCTTCCCTGGTGGCACAGTGGGTTGAGCAACACACTATGAGGCAAACCACAGCTACTGCAGCGCGAGTTTGATGAGTTTGATCCCTGCCGCCGGCCGGGGGGGAGTGACCCACATGGCAAGGCAGACCTCTCCTGCTGTGCCCGCTGTTCCCCTTAGCGGTATATTTCTGTATCTGCCTGTTCTCCCCACTCTGTCTCTGTGAATCCTCTCACCTCCAGTACCTCTGGCCTGTACCCCAGCTCTTGTATGTATAAATAAATATTAAAAAAAAAAACAACTTGAAAACATGTCAAATGAAAGATACCAGCCACAAAAGACTACAGTTTGTATAATTCCATTGACATGAAATGTCCGAAACAGGTAAACTCGCAAAGACAGGAAGTACATTTAGTAGAACTGGAGGGGAGGATAGACTACTAATAAATATGAAATTTTCTAAATTAGATTGTGGTGGTTGTTGCATAATCCTTTCCATAGACTAAAGAAAATTGACTTGTATACTTTAGTGGCTACATTCTGTGGTTTGTCAATTATATATTAATTAGGTTGCCTAAAATAGGAAAAGAAAAAACCCAACCCTACAGGTACAAGAAATTAGCAAACCTTCAAGTAGGATAAATGAAAAATAAAAACACCACACCAAACCCTACCTAAACATATCATAGTCAAATTGTAGAATGCTTGCAGGATATGTTGAAAGTAATAACTTTAAACATCACTTGTAGCCTTAAATGCCACTAAAAAAGTAGAAAATTAATGACCTAAATGTTCACTATAAGGAGGTACATAAATAAATACAAGATAAACCTGGAATGTAGGTCTTAATGACACTTAATTGTGTTCAACATGGCATTTATGCAAATGAGCTGTGGGTGTATTGGTTCATATATAAATAATTTTTTAAAAATTTTATAGTTTGTTGGTCCTGGTACTGACAAAGTTCAAGGTGTGACCATAATAGTATGTGGCTAAGATGCGCTGGAAGAATGTGCATTGGCACTGAGGAGAGCAGGGATGCTTTAGGGGTTTAATGGGACATCCACATAGAGATTGACTGGAAGAGTTTGAGTGTTACAAATGAACTTGAACATCATAATACCACACTTTTTGGGAAGGGGAGGAGAGTGTGTGGAAAAGTACAAGGTTTAACTATTAAGCAGAATTGACTATAACACCTATTAGAGCAAAAAATCCAAGCCATTTAAGTGAATTACCATTTAAGTGGCCTATTCATCCTATGATTTAGAAATGTGTGGTTCTTTAAATCTTGACTTTTTTTTTCTTTTGCCACTTTATGACTGTGTAGGGTCAGAGAACCATCAGGTCTTTCCACCCTCCCACCACTGTGATGATGGACACCTGTGGTGCTGCGAGCATTCCAGGATGGGCATGCGCAAGTGGGCGCACCTGAATTTGACACAGGCATAAATGGGCGGCGTCATGAGGACCGACAGGACCGACAGTACTGACCAATGCTAGCAGCAGCAGAGAGAGAGAGAGAAAGAGAGAGAAGCAGCAGCCGAGAGGGTGAGATGCGCCGGGGGCTGGGAGGCCTACCAGCCTCCAGGCCCCCCAGCACCCATGCCTGCCATGTACCTAATTCCACCTCTGATGTAAAGAGATCAATAAAAGCATAAAAAGCCACCGAGGGCTCCAAAACTCCTTTCCTTGACCCATCTGCTAAGAACCATCCTGAACCTTGCTTCTGTGTTTCCTTTCCTGCCGCTACAAACTGCTTCTCAAATATATGATCTTGGTATTCTGAGATACCATTATTCCTTAATAGAACATAATCTGAATGAAACATTATCTTCACTTAGTAATTTATTTTTTTTTCAATCACTATTCACAAACTTACATTGAGTTGACTAAGGTTAGAAAATATTGTTTGGGGGAAGCATCTCCCTTTTAAAATCCCCTTTTTATTGTAATATTGGATTTTAATCTTTTGAAGTAAATACAAATGTTCATCTGTAAATAATACACTCCCATCATGTTGGCACTATGATTTTCAAATCTCTGAAATATTTACTATTTCCACAAATAGTCTCAGTGTATAGGAGCCAGATTGATTAGATTTGAATCCTGCCTATCCCATTTACTAGTTGGGTGATGCCTATGTTTCAATTTCTCAATTGGTAAAATTAGGTTAATAATACTACCAAATTCATAAAATTGTGGGAATTAGGTGAGATAATTAATGCTTGGTAAATAGTAATTGCTATTTAAATGTTACTATTATTTTATAGGATGTGTCCACCTACCTTAATTGAAGTTTCTAAAAATACATCTTATCTATTCTTACATGTTTATTTGTTGTCTTTAAAGGTATTTGTTATTAAAATTAGACTATGGTTGCCCACTTTACCATGAATTTATCCAACAATTTGCTTGGCCAAAATGGTGAGAGATAAAACTGTTTTTATAAAATAATGACTAGTTCTAAAAGCAAGTTTAATATTATGGTTCTAACTCCATAAAAATACATTATTCATGATTTTCCTGCTAAATTTAGTTTAAGGGTAAATGATAGATACCGAACTGAGAGCATGTACCCGTTGAACAAAAGGAAGGGAAAATACTCACATTCAATGATTTAGTCACTAAGGCCTCATTTGTCATTGTCTCACTCTGAAGTGAGTTCTGTGTTTTGAGATAATATTTTATGCTTTACATAGACTTTAATGTGTCACAATAAAATCCATGTTAAACATTCTTCTTTCTAACCTCTTCCACAATTCCAAAATTATCATTAATTTTTCAAAGTTTCTAGTGACTCACTGAATCATCTTTTTAAACTGGCAAACCTGTTTATCTCCTGCTTCCTTTAGGCATCCAAAAAGGGTATTATTTCCGGCTGACTCAATTCAGCTCGAGCATAGCAATCATTATATTTTCCTCATATACAAAGGCTCCAATTAGTCTGCGAAAGAAAATTTTAAAAGATCTCTTCATCCTCTATTCTTTCACACCGAACAGCCTGGTTTTGGCATTCTTCCTTTGAGCTCTGATGGGGCTTATGATGCCAAGTTGGAACATAAAGAAAAACAGTCCAAAGTTGCCATTCACCTCAGTCAACAAGCCACAACTAAAGCAATCATTTATGCATAGAAAGTCCACACTTATAAGTAAATGTCTATTATTAAATTCACTAAAAATAAAATTAAAAATAATACTGAATTAGCAATATGATCAACATGGAAACAGACAAATTAAGAAAAATCTAGTTCCAACCAGTAAGATATGGAGCATAATAATTCTTTTGTAACTTATGGCCCAACTTCATCCACATCCACTTCCAATATGAAATTCTCTGTTAATTCTGCTCACCACAAAAAGGTTTTTAGTGCCAAGAATGTTTAATTAAAGTCTTTTAACTTAAAAATAATAGTAATAATAATCTCACCACCAGGGGGCAAAGAACATGTTTGCAGGCTAATGTTACCATTCTAAAGAAATTTTTGTGTGGACGTAGTTTTGTTATTGTTGCTGTTAGAATTTCAACGGCTGCAAAGTAAGAAATGCAGATGCTAACTGAAACTTCTAAATTTAAGGGAGAATGGTGTTTATAAAAGAGAATATTATACAAGTTACATTAACCAGGTACCCTTTCATTTATTATCATTCTGAGATGCTTAGAAGGAAATTATCTGCCTTCTTTTCCCTTTTCTTTCATGTCTTTTTGCACATGAGGAAGAAAAAGAGAATTCGAACTTTTGAAAGGATGCCAATGCTGGACTTTTAATTGCTTTTAGGAGGGCCTCCCTGGTGGTGCAAGGGGTTAAGCACCACACTGTGAAGCATCCGCAGTCTCTGCAGGGAGGGGTCCCACATGGCACAGTAGACCTCTCCTGCCTCGCCCGCTGCTCCCCTCAGCAGTGTATTTCAGTCAGTCTGCCTGTTCTGTTCCCCACTCTCTGTCTCTAGTGAATCCTTTCACACTGCCCCCCACACCTCTGGCTTGTAACCCAGTTCTTGTATGCATAAATAAATCTTTTTTAAAAATTGCTTTTAATACGTTATATTTTAAACGGATATTTTAAATACATGATTTCAAAGCATGTATTTCAGCTCTGCTTTTTAGTTAACCTAGTGTGATTAACTCATATACTCAGGTCTTTCCCTCCTTTTAAAATCTGATTCATTGACTTTCGACTTGATAAATGCAAAGCTGTTTGTTCATTATATATTAAATTTATATATTATTAATATTATGTTATTAACTATTTTTATTTTTTTACTAACAAAATTATATTATTAACTGTTAAGCACTTCAATTCACAAATTATCTTTTTGAGACCTTGATATCACTGAACTTAATGGTTGAGTACCAGAGCTGTGAATAACTAGTGCACAAAAAATGAAATTATCAGCAAAGTAAATTACTGATAAAAATTGAAAAATTTGGCAGTGATCTATGCGAATCCTATATTCTGAAGTTTCAGGATAATTTTGTTATTTCTGACTTGTAGCTTGATAAAAATTCTGGTAATGGAAACATAACTGAGAATATTTAAATCAGGGTCTCTGTGGTATAAGGAAAACCACCACATTTTATTGTTTTTGGTTTCTTTTCTCTCTGTCTTCCTTCTCTAAATACCTGCTGAGATTACATTTCATTGAATGATTGTAATGAGGCCACTATTTCACATCCGGTTTGGAGCAGAATGAAGACATTGCAGTGTTTTGGCAAGATCTGCTTTTTTTTTTTTTCTCCTTTTGCTGCTCACCATGAGCCTGGTCATCATGTCCACTGTTAACTCCCAGCACTAACGCTATTGCCAGGGCTGTGGAATCAGGCAGACACAACCATGGTCATCTAAGAACATTTTTATTCAGATGAAATCATATAGAAATAAACAAGGAGGGGCCTCCCTGGTGGCGCAGTGGGTTAAGCAACGCACTATGAAGCAAAACCGCAGCCACTGCAGAACGAGTTCGATCCCTGCTGCCGGCCAGGGAGGGGACCCACATGGCACAGCAGACCTCTCCTGCTCCCCTCAGCAGTGTACTTCTGTTGATCTGCCTGTTCTGCTCCCTGCTCTCTGTGGTGAATCCTCTCACCCCCCCACACCTCTGGCCTGTACCCCAGTGCTTGTATGCATAAATAAATAAATCTTTTTTTAAAAAAAAGAAATAAACAAGGAAAGCAAACTAAGAAGAAAACCAAGTTTTTTGTTGCAAAATCTCAACCATTATAGGCAGACTAAAGAATATCCTATGGTCTATTCCTTTTATACCTGTTTCACTATATCTATACACATCAATCACTATAAAGGGAAATTAGAGGTTTTTTTTTTTTTCTGTTGTTGCTTTGTTATTTTCAGGTGTGTTGTTTTTGTGTGAATTGAATCAGCTCTTTCTTTCTCACAGAGTTGTGTCCTCCAGTTGTTGCCCACCACCAATTGCGCAAAGACTAAATTTTTCACTTTGCTATTTTATAGCCAGTGTGAGACAACTTGGTGCCTCTCTGCACATCCTCTCCACCTCACACAGAAACTCACTCAGCCAAGTGACCAGTCCCACACTGACTTCAAGTAGTGTCTCACAGGTACAATCTGACAGCACCTTGTCTTGGGCCAGATTTTCTGATCTCTTACAATGGCAAGTGGTGTCAGTAGTATACCATATCACATTTTCCATAAAAATTGAAAGAAACTCTTACAGTCCCTTAAAGGTAAAAGAAAAAATTGTTAACAATGACTGAGAAAGAAGTTCATACCATTGAGAGAACATAGAGATGAATGTTTGGAAATATT
Organism: Galemys pyrenaicus; assembly: GCA_019455555.1. NCBI lineage: Eukaryota > Metazoa > Chordata > Mammalia > Eulipotyphla > Talpidae > Galemys > Galemys pyrenaicus. Next base: position 249,765 of record JAGFMF010011694.1, on the reverse strand, counting down.
TCCATCATCATATGGGTATGATTTTTTTTCCTTTTGCCAAAACTATATCAGCAATAAAAACTAACTGGACTCTAAGGAACTTTTTCAAATCTTTTGAATGAAGATTTTCAGTGGATTTAAGAAATAAAGAAATCCTTCATTTTTCAACCCATTTGCAAGAACAATAATTTGCTATTGTGGAGAATGAAAAATTACTAAATTAAATTTTAGCAAAAACCTTTGCTGAACAGAACCAGAAAATGAGACTATGACATACTGGCAGAATCCACTATATTCTTCCATTGGGACCTATGTGTCTTTGTGAGTAATCATGATCTTCTCTGACATCCATTAAAATGAAGCATCTAGGGCTTCCCTGCTGATGCAAGGAGTTAAGTCTCAGCACTATGCAGCTGTCAGCAGCCACTGCAGCATGAGTTCAATCCCCAGCCAGGGAGCTAACCCACATGGCGCAACAGACCTCTCCTGTCTCTCCTGCTGCTCCCCTCAGCAGTATATTTCAATCTATCTGCCTGTTCTCCCCACTCTGTCTCTGATGAATTCTCTCACCCCCCTCCACTTCTTGTCTGCACCCCAGCTCTTGTATGCATAAATAAATAAAATAAATCTTTAAAAAAATTAGCATCTTAATAAATGGAAATTAGTGTCAGACCTTAAGTTTATCACAAAATGTTAAAATAGATGTCAAAATTAGCACATCATTATTAATCATATTTTTCTCAATAAAATAGGTTGTAATATAAAATAGGTTTCCTATTTTGGGAAAAAATTTGGTTTATTTTAATATCCAAAGGGCAGGTTTATTACAAAAAGGAAGGGAAATAAAAAATAGATACAAGTGGGCAGAAAGAGCTGCCCCTAGAAGGGACAGGCTTGTTAAAAGAGATGCCTGCATACTCACAGGTGGGCAGTCTTGGGAGGAGAGCTGCTGGAAAAGTCTTTGTTTAATAAATATTTCATGATGCAGTAATTAGAACATTGATTTAGAGTTAACTAATTAGAATAGTTTACCGACCACCTACTTTTCTTTCAAATTAAATAATTTCCCTCTCATTGTTAAAGTCCTTCTTTTACTTTGACTAGATGGTCCCATGTTATCCTATCACACTTTATTTATTTATTTTTAAAGATTTATTTATGTATACAAGAGATGGCATGTGGGCCAGAGGTGTGGGGGGCAGGGTAGGCCCAGAGGAATCACCAGAGATAGAATAAGGAGCAGAACAGGTGGGTTTACCGAAATAGCTGCTGAGGGGAGCAGGTCTGCTGTGCCATGTGGGTCAGCTCCCTGGTTGGGGATCAAACTCATGCTACAGTGGCAGTGGCTGCCAATAGCTTAATAGTGCTGAGACTTGCACCAGCAAGGAGGTCCCTTACCATGCTTTAAATGAATTCCTAATCATTAAAACTCTACCCAGTCTAACCTCTGCTGACAATAGCCTCACCTCATGCCATCCTGCCTCCCCCTACACGGTCTTCCTTCATAGCACACCAAGGACATTGCATCTTAGAACATTTACACCCTCTCAGATCTTCACATGGATGGGCTGAGTTTTCCCTTCTATTCAAACCTGCACTGAATTTCTACCTGCTCTGACAGGCTTTTTTAATCCTCTAACCTTAGAGAGAATTCAGTTGACTTAACAAATCATCCACTTGCTCACTTTGATATCATCACCCCATTTAATTCTTTGTCTCACATGTACCACTCAATTATTTCCTTTATTGAGTCATTATTTGATTACTGTATGATCCCACTCACTAGAATTCAAGTTTCACAAGAACCAAACTTGGTTGATCTTGTTCATTCTCAACAAAGTGCCTAGACCATGTTAGGCTTTCTATAAATATCATTGAGTTTAAGGAGAATAATTTTTATTGATTTCTAATAGATGTGATGAATTGACCTCCATGATATACTGATATAAATCCTTGGTTATCCTATTTATATGTAACAAGTCTGAGATATTCCTATACTACCTTCCCAATCTACAGTTATTCTAATTTATTTTGATTAGTCTATATTAGATTATTCACAACTTTTAAAAACAAGTCTCCAATGTGGTGTTAAAATGAAGTCATCTTCATTTTACATAAAATGAAGTCACATAATTCTCATTAACATCTTGAAAAAGTATAGCTGAGAGGTACATTTTATATTTATATTTATATTTATATTTATATTTATAAATAATTCTAATTTTTCCCAAATTTTGTTCTTTAAGTTCTTTTTTTTTTTTTTAAAGATTTATTTATTTATGCATACAAGCACTGGGGTACAGACCAGAGGTATGGGGGGGTGAGAGGATTCACCACAGAGAGCGGGGAGCAGAACAGGCAGATCAACCGAAGTACACTGCTGAGGGGAGCAGCGGGCCCAGCAGGAGAGGTCTGCTGCGCCATGTGGGTCCCCTCCCTGGCCAGTGGCAGGATCAAGCTCATGCTGCAGTGGCTGCGGTTTGCTTCATAGTGCGTTGCTTAACCCACTGCGCCACCAGGGAGGCCCTGTTCTTTAAGTTCTAAGCCACATCTTCACTCTGCAAAACAACAGTATTTCCAGGAAGATTTAGACATACAAATACTCCCATAATTTTATACACACAGATTTTGAACCCTTACCAATCCTTCACTGAGTACAGGATTGCATTTCACAGAAACATCACTGTTTTCATTTACATTCAAAGGCAAGGTGTGTTGATATTTCAGTTACTGTCACCCTTCATTAGCTTTTCATCACATATCTTTTCCATGTAAGGTCATAGTTGTGGTTAACGCTTGTTTCCTAATGATGTCTCAACTGTATTTTTTTGACACATGTTTTAAGCACATGAAAGTATTCTCATTTCCACAGAGAATAATGTTTCTTCACAATTCTTTTGTCTTTTTTTTTCCTTCTTCACAATTCTTTTTTGAAGCATAAAGTCTTGGTAGTGTTGTCTGATTTAGCAAATAAAAATACAGGATAACCAATTAAATTTGAATGTCTGATAAACAACAAATCATCACTGTTTTCATGGAGAAACTGTAATTTGAAAGGCAGATGACATGAATACACACACAAAGACAACAAACAGTGAAAGTCAGGAAGATGGTAGTTGCCAATAGAACATTATAAATAAGAGGAGTCAGGACATCAGTTCCCTCTGAGACTCTGAAGAAAGAATCAACTTTGGGGCCTGACAGAGAGAGAAATGAGAAACAGAGGTGTTTTGCTAAGTGCTTTACATTGCTGTTTAAGAAACCTTCTGTATGATCCAAATGTTTGTATACTCCCCAAATTCACATGTTGGAATCATGATGCCCAAATGTGATGGTGTTAGAAGGTGAGGTTTTGAGGCAGTGATTAAATCATAAGGGTCAAGACCTCATGAATGGGATCAGTGCTCTTATAAGACTCTATCGAACACACTAGCCCTTAAGTGAGTTGGGGCTAGTGAAGACAGTGAGAAGGGGCCAGCTATATCCAGGAAGAGTTTGCACCAGAAACTGAACATGTCCTTGATTTTGGACCTCCCAGCCTCCAGAAATATAAGCAGTAAATTTATATTATTAATAAAGCAATCCAGCCTGTAACATTTTGTTATAGCAGCCTGAACAGATTAAGACACCTTGCAACAACCCAGTGAGGTAAGATGTTATCATCACCAGTTTGTAGCTGAAATAGTGAGACCATGAGAGGCTTCATTATGTGCTTAAAGCACACAGTGAGGCCTCATTAAATATCATGGATAGGTTCTTGGGAACTGCAACTTTAAGCAAAATGACATATAGTAAACCTAACTTTCTACAGGCTAGTTGATATAAACAAGAGTTAGCTTATTAGCTATTTTTCAATGTTGTTAGGTGTTTGAAAATTAATGAGGGGGAAAGCCGTCTCATTAAATTCCGATGCTATATTTCTGGTCACAAAAACATCACCAAACTTCTAAATAAATACTCAAAATACTTCTAATGTTAAGCAACAGCTTGTATTCATTCATTTCCCACCCATATTGACTCAGAGTGGGACAGCTGAGATAGCAATAAACCTCAAGCCTTAGGATGTGGGGTAACTTGAGTTCCAGGAGAAAACTCATACAGACATGGGGAGAAAGTGCAAACAACACAGAGAATGACCTGGCTGGGACTCAAATTTTCTATTTTCTTCTTCAAAGTTATAATTAAAAGAAGTTATAATGAAAAATAATTATTTGAGGACCTGCTGTGTGTATATGCTTCTACTCTAGGACATCCTGGCCCCAGAGCCCAAGATTTTTAACTATTAGTGCTGCTTCTGAGATGATAGGGGAGAGGACTGGGACCTCTACTATTAGATGGACCTCCTAGAAATGTGAGTGGGTGAGCAAGATAAGAGAGATTTTGGAAAATAAATTTTTTTTACATATTACCCTAAACATTGTGGACACAAAAATTCAATCAACTGCATTGGAGTACAGAGAGACTAGAGTGTGTCAAAGGTCAGAAACATTGTGAAATCAAAACAAACTGAAATGAGTTGGTGGCTCTTTGCATTAGGGGAATGAGAGAACAAGAGAGATAAAGAAATCATAGGTTAATAAGGTAATTGCTGCTAATTGTTTTTTAGTAAGTTCCCTATATTGATTCTGTAGAGTTTGTGTCCTATTTCATGAGTAGGCCCTGAGGTCCCTACTTGGTTATCTTAGTGAGACAGTAACAATTGTACAGGGATTTCCTTAAATGTTTGGAACCAATAATTCTGTAGGGGCTTTGCAGGCGTGTTGAGACATGCCTTCAGTGTTCAGGTAGGCAGTTTATAACTCTGTCTTACCTTCACAGCCTATTTGCAGAAAGCCTTATGGCTGACTAGAGGCAAGAGCTTAAGGTCTTCTCAGTTCTCTTCTAGGCATATGAACTGGTCCTAATATTTTTAAGCAAAAATTTGTTCTCAAAAAAGTATTGTTACCAGAAGTAGTAGATATACACAATAGCTACAGTACAAAAAAGTTGATATACTAGATTTTATAACTGAGCAGGACTAAAAGGAGAAAAACTGTACCTTGCTCTCTGGAGAGTCTGAATAGCATAATCATGCATACACATATGCAATTCAGATGGGTCTCATCTAAGGGTAAAATTTCTCTACTCTCCCTGGGCCAAAAATGGAATGGACAGAATCAAGCTGTTTCAGTTCAATTCAGATAAGACAGATTTTTATTGGAAAAGAAAGTCAGCAGCACCGATAGCAATATACACACACTCTGGGGTTCACAACATTAGCTGCTTCTAGATTCACAGATAAAAAGCGACTAAGAGAGCTTTTCTGTACTTGGCATGAAGATTGAACACTGTCCTTTCACATGTAGTTCTTATCTTGTTTTCTGTATTCTTATTTTCCTCTACAATAGATCATAACAAAGCTTTCTACTTGGAAACCCATGTTTGTAGACCTTATATAATTCTCTTCTGGTGGAAATAAAGTTATTTGTTCATGTATGGAATGTTGTCTCTTGGTCAATGGTATCATCATTATTTACCAATGGCATTCAGCAGACGTAAACTTGATTTCAATTAGCTGTATGTCTCAATGTATGGTATAGTTTCCAAACTAGAAATTTGGGGAGTTAAAATATTCAAAAGGAGCTTTTAAAGGCAAATCTGTTAACAATGTGAAATAGCAAGAACTCCCAATTTCCTGAAACATGCAACGTATTTAACCCATATTTGAGAAATTGAGAGAGAGACATCAATGCTTATTGTCATTTGTCTGACTCAGTGTTCTTCTCCATTGTTTATTGCACTTTCACTCTAGAAGGGTAATTATTCTTTAACTGGCTGAACAAATGTTCTTCCACAGAGCATCAGCTTCTCTGACACTAGATAAATTAACAACAATAGAAATGTTTCACAAGTGTAGCATTCCATAAATTTTAGAACAGAGGTTAGAATTCTCTAAACCAGAGGTTGGCAAATTTCTTTTATAAAGGGCGAGATAATAAATATGTTTGGCTTTGTGGGCCAAATGGTTTCTGTTGCAACTAGTCAAGTCTGCTATCTTAGCATGAAAACAGCCATAGGGCATTATGTAAGTGAGTGAATGAGACTGTGTGAAAACAACAACAAAAAACCCAAAACCCTTTATTTATGGAAACTGAGGTTTGAATTTTATGTAACTTTATAATAAAGGGTTTTTATTTTTTGTTTTTTCAAAAATGCCTTGGCATATGAACCATGCAGGTACAGGCAAAAGTCCAGGTTTGCCCAAGGGGCTAAGTCTGCCAGAATCTACTGTAAGCTGATGCAAGAGCAGAAACATCAAAGTTTGTGCAGCAGAGTTTGGAATCCATGCTGTGGAGTCAATCAAGGATGAGTTTGAATAGTGTCTCTACTACTTACTAGTTGTGTGACACTGGACAAATTATGCAACAGGTTTAAAACTGTATCCTCCTCTGCAAAAGTTAAGAATGAATGGAATAGCTATTTTACAAAATTGTTGTGAAATTTAAATGAAACAATACATGTAGGTTTAGCAAATGCAAGATCATAGTGAGTGTAGTTACTACTATAAAGAATGGCTTGAGAAGCACCACAAAGCTTTCATTTTCCTTAGACCTAACCCCACTTTAGAATTTTCAGAAGAAAATAACACAATCTTGTCCCAAATCACAGGTTATTTTCACAGTCAGGGTCTCTTCTTTTTTATGGTCAAATCCCTGGATGTCCTAAAGTGCTAGAGCCTTGAGTTGAGAGTTGCTATAGAATATTCTGGATACTCCCAAGCTCTCAATTATATCCAAATCTAGTAATGCTCTAGCCCTCTTCATTTTTCTGGTTTGCCAAAAGTTTAGTTGTTCATCCCACTTACTTTTCTATATGATAATTATAATGGGAGTATTTTAATGTTCAACCTCTGTAATGACAATCCATCTCTAACTGTGAACCATGACCACTCAAGAAAGAAGAAGTAGGGCAAAGAGGTTATTGTTCAGCTTTATGTCCCAGGGATGATTTAAAAAAAAAAAATATTGCTGTAGCATTGGTTTATAACATTATATAGTTTTCAGGTGTATAGCACTAAAATTTGACCCCTATATATATATTATGATCAAGCACCAAAAGTCTAGTTTCCATTCACTACCATACAATTAACTCTCTTTACTTGATTTACCCGTGTCTCAGCCCACTTCCTCTTTCATAATCACTGTTTTGTTCTCATAATCTAAGTTTGCTCTTCTGATTTGTTTGCTTATTTGTTTTGTTTCTTTGTCTTCAGAATATGAGTGAAATCATGTTATTTATCTTTTTCTGTCTGATTTATTTGATTTGCATAATACCCTCTGGGTCAAAGATATGGTTTCTTTTTTTGAGAGAGATATGGGGATAAGGGAGGCAAGGAGGAAGAGAAGAAGAGGAGTGGGGGGGAGGAAGAAGGGAGAAGGAAGCAGGGAAGGAGGGAATGGGTAGGAGAGGAGAGCAGAAGAGGAGAGGAGGAGAGCAGAAGAGGAGAAAAGAAGGAATAAGGAAAGGAGAAAAGAGAGACTTACATGAATGCCAGGCTTTTTCAAGAGAAATTAAAAATTAAAATTCATTTATTATTTATTCACATCTAATAAGACAAATTATTACAAATTACTTAGGAAAGACAGAAACCTTGTTCCTTTGGGCTAAGAAAGCTTGACAGAAGAAATATGGTGGGGGCAGGTCAAAGATTTTAGGGTATTTGCTTCATGGTTTTCATAGGAAAGCATCCTGGCTGGGACTGGGAGAAGCGGTTAATGTAGCTGGATTATTAAGGGTAGGGTGATGATAAGTCCCAGTTTCCCAGGACTGTCTATATGTTTGTTATCCCAATATGATTAACAACTCTCCTCTCCACTTTCAAAGTCTCCTGGATTTAACAATAAATTCTATGGTAACCCTAGTTTGGGAAGCTTGAGAAAAACTGAAGCTAGTGGTTACTTTACTTGTGATAACAGGGATAGTCAGTAAGACCCCAGTAGGCACAAGACTGAAGACCCAATGATATTGAAGTGGACTTAAGAGCTTAAGAGGACTCTTCACAGTCCTCTTGGGATATGGAAGGGAGCCAAAAGCACTCATATATCCAGTTGAATATTCCTGAAGTGAAAATGTACTCGATAGAGCTATCTATAAGGATAGAAAATTCTAGCACATGTTATACTTAATGGGGAGATTTTATAAAGCATTCTCATTAAAGTCATAAAAAGAAAAATGTACCTGTTCTTATTATATACCTGTTATTTTAAGGATGAACGAATGGTTCCAGCCAATGCAATAAACAAGAAATAAATGAAATATTATAAAATAATTATATAAATTATAACAATATATTTACCCAAAGTGGCAATAATATTTCTGGTTCCACATGTTCTTCCAGAAACTTGCCGCCCTTCAATCAAAGGAAGTCTAAGTCTCTAAGTATTACACAGACCTTTGTGCCTGTCCCAAATAACAGGTATGGAACAAGCAATGGTGTGTCACTTTTGAAGCTAGGTAATAAAAAAGAAATACAAGTTCTGCCTTCCCCTCTTTCATGACATATTTTGGAGCCCTGAGCTCCCACATGAGAAATCCAGCTCCCTGAAACTGCCAACATTGGGACAATCACATGGAGAAACATAGATAGAGAGTTTTGAGAAGGATTACAAGTTCCCTACCTCGGGTCTCCCTGGTGGTGCAGTGGGTTGGTGGAGCACTATGGGGCAGACCGCAGCCACTGCAGCACATCCCTGCCGCAGGCGGGGTGGGAGTGGGGGGCTACCCACATGGTGCGGCAGACGTCTCCTGCCTCCCTGCTGCTCCCCTCAGCAGTGTGTTTCAGTCATTCTGTCTGTTCTGTTCCCCTGCTCTGTCTCTGGTGGATCCTCTCACCGGCCCACACCTATGGCCTGTACCCCAGCTCTTGTGTGCATAAATAATAAATAAATCTTAAAAAAAAAAAAAACTAAAAAAAAAAAAAAAAGAAGTTCCCTACCTCTGAAACTTCATATTACAGGTACCAGATTGTGAATGAACAAGCCACAAAATTCAGAAATTATGCTAAAAGTGTTGATATGTTTCACTATTGGATACTGATACAATGGACATTCAGTTTCTGCTTAGGGCACAGAAAAACAGGAACACCATTGCTTCCACATTTAGAGAAGAAAAAGCTATTTGCAAAAAAACCCCCATAACTTCATTTGAATCTATCTATTTTAGTTAATAAAAAGATACGTCTATGTGATGTTATCTGGAAAAAGGGTTTTTCCAAATAGAATTAACTTTTCAAGGTGAGAGCATACTGAGTTATACTGATGGGCCCTATCTGATAAATATTCTTACAAAAAGAGGAAAAGGTAAAAACAGAGGGGGAAAAAAACAGATGATCATATGAAGATGGGGGCAGAGATTGGAGTTAAAAGGAGGCTGAGGATCTTTGGCAGCCAGCAAAGACTAGGAGAGAGGCATGCAAGAGATTCTCACTCAGAACCTCCAGGAGGAGGTGCTAACACCATGATTTCAAACCTAAGCCTCCAGAATGGTGAGAGAATAAATTTCTAATGTTTTAAGTCATACAGGTTTTTATCATTAGTTATGGTAACCCTAATAGCCCACCGGAGAGCTGAGCTTGCAGGGCGGTCAATTAACTGAAGTCCAAGGAGAGCACATATTGTCAAAGAATGCTTGCCTGGGCCTGACACTGGAGTCACGGTAAAAAGAAGTCAACTAAAACTTTTAATGAATTCAAGACCAAGTGGGGCTAGTTTGAGAGTATAGGATCATTATCATAATATATCTATGACATTCAGGATATATAATATTGACAAATATTTGTCACTGCTTTCATCTAGTTTAAGACTCATGTTTAAAATTTTCAAACTGGTCTAATAAAACCCTTTATAGATTTCTATTTCTAATTCAAGATCATGCATTGCATTTAACAGTAGTACTTTGGTTTCTGTTAATCTGGAATTATTCTTGAATCTCTTTTTGTTTTCATGGCATTGGCATTTTTGAGGAATGTTAGTTGTTTATTGAGAAAAAAAATCCAAAGATAAGTTTAATAATAGCATGTATACCTCATATTTATATGGAAGAAGTCCAATAAAAGTGAGTGAACTCCCCACATAGATTCAGATGTCATTTTAAATAGCTTAGCTAAGACAAGGGAGAAGAACATCCACTTTCTAGGAATTTCCCTCAGGCAAAACGATCCATCAATCTTTTTGTTAAGTGAGAAATCTACTAGAGTCATGGACATTTATTCTGTTCATGATGTAGGTGAAAGAAGGAAAAGAATATAGTAATTTTATATTGATTTGACAAAACAGTGTTGGAAGTTATTTATTCTCTATAGAAATATAGAAATGTCAAAGATGACATTAAGTTGGCATCAGATTATTCAGTAAGACAACTCATTAGACTTACAGGGCACTTAAGAGATTATTTTAGGGAAATGGCATTGATTTCCAGAGTATCTGCTCATATTATTCTCCTAGGATAAATTTATAATAATAAAAAACAGAACAAGTTAGTATAGTTGCAAATATTCACACAAGTCTCAATACCAAATGGGTCTCAAACAGATTCTTGGAACATATTTATCATACAAGGATGATCATTGTTCTGTAGCTGCAGAGAAAACATCTTTCCATCAAAATTCAATTGTCTCTTAAAATTCTTTTCTAATTATGAAATTTGCAGTTTTAAGAAGCAACTTTGTAGTTTTATTCATTATTTAAAGCAAAAACCAGGTTGAGGAACTGTATTTTACTTGAAGATGACTATAATTTTACTAAGTAACAGTGAAATAAGTTGAAGTTTATTTTAAAAGAAAAATGCAAACTGGACCTTGTTCAGGAAAGGAATTTGTTAAGGGAATCAAGGAGAATCCACTTAGACATTCACTGGAAATCTAGAAGGTCCAAATAAATAGTCAAATTACTCTAAAACTAAATAGCTTTTGAGACAACCTACACTACTCAGGCTAAACAGAGGTAATTTATAGCTATGAAATGTTCACTTCCCTAGATAGCACAACTATTTTAAAGTTACATTAGTTAAGATATCATGCCAACTGATGACTGTGATACTGAAGGTCAATGGGTAAATAGCTATGGAACATTTGTTTTCTGTTTATACAAATGTAATATTGAATCTTTCTTCACATATACAGGAATTATATCCAGGGTAGTTCCTAGGATTATTATTCAAGGTTTTCCAGAGAAACAGAACCAATAGATGAGATAGATAATTGATAGGTAAGTAGATAATTAGACAGATTGATAGATTAAATTTATTGTAAGAAATAGGCTCACATAATTATGAAGTCTGGTAAGCTCTAGTTTTCAGCTTCTGATTCTGGAGAGCCTAGTAAAAGGTAGTAATGGACTCCTCTACAATCAGCCCACATTACGTACATAAAGTTTTAAAGCATGCAAAACAATATACTATATCATCTACAGTATATGTTTTAGAATATGGTTGACAACAGTGGTAATGTGGAGGATAGAAAATATGCTTCAGGAGAAGTAATCTGGAGACTTGAAAAATGTCTGTAAAAATGATTTTTTTTCTTAAGTCAGTGGTAGGCATCAGAATGTATTATATCATCTTTGAATGAGTATTTTGAAAATAAATAAATGATTATGAACAATTAAGCTGTTAGATTTTGAATCTCTTGGAAATCAATCAGAAAAAATGAAAGTTATTATTTATGTTTTAACAGATGATATTAGATTTATAAATAAAAAACACTATCTGTGTGTTGAATTTACAACTTTAAGTAAACTGAATAGTATTTAAATCATAAGCAACTGAATATTTTATTCCAGCCTCTAACTTCTTTTAGACATTAGAAACTCACTGAAAAGAATTTCTCCTTTTTAAAAGTGAAATAAGCCTCCACTTTCTCTAAACTATGAGAATCAAGACCCACTTACCACAAAAGCATGAAGATTAGCTGAATTAAGATTTAATTTCCAAAAATGAAAGATTTATGTTTTATGTATTAGTCAAGCTTTTAATGTTAGACTTACATATACACTTTATCACTCAACAAGTATCAAATGACTACTTTGTCCTACACATTATTTTCAGATGATATGGATAAGCCATGAATAAAAAACACATAGTGCTCTTAAATCATGAGTCTGGTTTGTTTTAATCAATTTGTTTTCTTTCTTAGATCACCACAGTATCTAATTACTAATGTTTGACTCAGGCAAAAGATTTCTATTTAAATATTCAAGCTATTAGAAGCAATACAGTATATTGTGTATAGGAAATATCCCCTCAAAGATTGCAGAGAAAATTAAGGAGTTAACTCAGTTTCTGTTGGATGTAGTAATGGAATATTTTCTCCCAGACTGTTCACACATGTCTACATCCTTGACAGTACCAAGGGTTGTAAATTTAGAATCAAATAGTTATGACTATAAAAGTTAACTATCCAAATTTTTAACCACATTTAAACCTTGTGAGGTCCAGGCAAGAAAAACTTCACAAACAGCAATATTTATTTGAGTAGGAACGAATTATGAGAAACTACCTAAACATCTTAAAATAGAACACACTACACCTATTTTTTCTAAGATTGCTGTTATTCCTCCAACTATAGTTGCCATCAGTAATAAAACAGTGCACAAAGCAGTTCTAAAGACACTACTCAAGACAGCACCACAGAAGAGTGCCTAGGGAGGGGCACCAGTCACTGTCGGTGGGTTTTTATCCATGTGCACTGTGTATGAGACCATTCAGGCTCAGGACCCAACAGCAGAATTTATTTAACAACGAGAGACTGGGGGAAAAAAAAGAGTTTCTAAGGCCACAAGCAGCTGTTTGTCTCATCCCAGATAGTGTCTGCAGTGGTGAGAAGACCAATGCTGCTTGTGGAAAATGAGGTGACACTGTTGCAGTCCAGATATCTGCAGTCTGAAGGCTGGGCCTGGTGCCTGACTCAGTAGCACCAGGAGGTGGTGCCGGAGATCCTGAGGTTGTAGGTATTTCTTTGTGAGCTGCTGGCATACACTAATTGTAAAAAGCTCTTGAGAGGCCGGGGCTGAGGCTGTTGGTGCTCCTTGCAGGCAATGTCAGAGTCAGTGCTGGAGATAGATGCAGTGGCTGGGTCTCTGCAAACTTCTTTGCAAAGGTTTCTGCAAAGGTCTGAAAGTCTACAGAGTTTTAGTGAATCCCAGGAAGCTCATCTGCTTGATGCTTTGGAGACCATCTGCTGAATCTTTCATCTTGAAGCACTAACCAGCTTGCTTTCCATTTTCAGCTGGAATAAGTAACTCAAGGATTAGTGATAGGTGGGGAGCTTGAAACTGGTTGTTTCATTTAGAATCCTTGAGTCAGATATGAAAGGGAAAACCTTGGCTCCTACCTAGACTGGCCTACACTCAGGTTAGAACAGGCTTGTGGGCCTGTGGGAACCATGGCCAGATCTGGCCTTGCTGGGAGGGGGAAAGACTACAGGTAGCAGGCTGAGGCTAGTGTCCCTCAGCACTATCAAATGTGCTTTGCATGGCAGAGATGCCGCAGGAATCCAGTTATGGTAACACTTTCCATTTTAACTTTTTGTAGTTTTTTATTTTTCGAAAAGCTGTAAAAGAGTTTCATAGCACTAATTTTAAAAGCTGCTAGGAAGGAGAGTTACATAGCACTAATTATCTTTATTAAGAGAGGAATTTGATGTAGTTAGGTAAGGAGACCAGGGCAGGATTTTTAGAGAAAATGGCCCTTGATTAAGACCTGAAGGGCACTTGGAGTTAATTAGGTATAGAGGAAAGGGAAGAAGATTCTGGACAGAAGGTCCTAGCAGCATGTGTAAGGCTCTGTGTCTGGAGACCAATATGAGACTCTGAAAGACAGAGAATGAGCAGTAGCTTATGCAAGATGAACCTGGGAGTAGGTCAGGATCAGAACATAAGGGCCTTGTAGGCCACAGTAAAGAGCGTGTCTTTCTCTTTACATGTATGTATTTTGTGAACTCTCCTTCTGTCTGCAATATGGAGAACAGATGGGACAGACCAGTGGGGAAGAGAGCCGGAGAGCAATTAGGAGGCTATGCCAATAGTCAGAGTGAGAGACGAATGTAGGGGTGGTGTTAGTGGTAGAGTGAAGATATACTTTGGAGTTACAATTGGCAGGACTGTGATGAACTGATAACAAGAAATCTGGATTGGATTTGTGGTCAAAAGTGTTCATAATGAAATGTAATTAACTATACAGTTAAAGCTAACAGTGAAATCATATTAAGTCTCATTAGTGAACATAAATCTTAATAGTAGAAGGCTTAATAATTACATTAGATGGCATTATTCCAGTAAAAATGACTGGTCCCTTCATATAGTTTGAGTTAACATCTCTTTTATTACAGTAAATGTATCTTTACCACATTGACTGGCCTGCATACTTCTTCTCTAAATGTCTTATTCAAAACTAAAATCAATATAATTATATTCACTTTTTTTAGTAAGTGATAAATTTGGAAATAACAGGAGCTTTAGGGTCATAGTTTAGCTATTTAGTTTTGTGTGAATGTTTAACTTCTTTTTTTTTTAAGATTTATTTATTTATGCATACAAGAGCTGGGGTACAGGCCAGAGTTGAGGGAGGTGAGAGGATTCACCAGAGACAGAGTGGGGAGCAGAACAGGCAGACTGACTGAAACACACTGCTGAGGGCAGTAGTGGGCGAGGCAGGAGAGGTCTGCTACACCATGTGGGTCCCCTCCCTGGCCAGCAGCAGGGATCGAACTCGTGCTGTAGTGGCTGTGGTTTGCTTCATAGTGCTTTGCTTAACCCACTGCGCCACCAGGGAGGCCGTGAATGTTTAACTTCTTAAATACAAGTCCTGGTTTCACAAATTTCTACTAGAATCCAAATCTTTGCTAAGTTAAACAAAGATACCATGAATCAGGGGCAAAGGTATTGACTTTTTTTTCAAACAATATACATAAAACTATAGGCACTTCACAACTGGACTTATCTTTTAACCTTCTGTCCTCTTCCCTCTCCTGCCCCAACCCCCCCCCCCCATTCTAAGTATATTTGTAATAACTATGGTGTCATTCATGTGTATGTTTTAGTATAATGTAATCTGGTCTTCCTTTCATGTTAGGACTGAGTCAATGCAAACAGAATTCACATATGCACTTAGGAAGCACATGCTAATTTTATGTGAAAGCCAACAGTACCAATGCCAGGGCCTCACAGATGCAAATCTGTTAATTTTCATTAAGATACTCTGACAGGAATGCTTTTCTTCTCCCTTTTTTCTCCTTTTACACTCCCATTCTTCACCTGGGAGGGATTTTTAAAAAGTTTTTATTTTAATAATATTTTTTATTGAGTTAACATTGGTCTTCACTGGTTGCATTTTAGAGGTGTAAGATGCTCTCTTTAGGGGTTGTTGCCACAGTGTACCCACAACCAGAGCACTCACAGCACATCACCGTTGGCCCCTGTGCTCCCTTTCCTCTTTGTTCTTGCCCCCCTTTTCTCTCTTCCCCTCCCACTCTGGTTCTCTATTCTAGAGTTAGCTTTTTGGTTTATGTTTATCTGAGCTTTTGTTTTGTTAGTCTGTGTTCCACCTATAAGTACCACAAACAAATACCATCTAGTATTTGTCTTTTTCCTTTTGACTAATTTCACTCCTTTTGACTTCTTTTGTCTTTCTCCTTTGACTAAGCATAATTCCTTTCAGTTTCACCTATATTGTTAAGAATGGCAAGAACTTATCTTTTTGATAACTGAGAAGTATTCCATGGTGTGTGTGTCTGTATAGATACACGTGTGTGTTTGCATGTATGCATGCCACATCTTCTTAAACCATTCCTCTTTTGGGGCATTAGGTTGTTTCTATATATCTTGGCTACTGTGAATAGTGCTGCAATGAACATGGGAGTACACATTTCCTTTTGAGCTAGTGTTTTTGTATTCCTCAGGTGGATACCTCAGTGGAATTATTGGGTCATATGGAAGATTCACTGTAATCTTTTGTTTCCATAGATTGGATCAGTCTACATTCTCAAGGATGAGCAGATTGAAATCCAGTTGATCAATATTCCCTTTCTGTCACTCTGAAGGTAGTTTATGGGAAACACTGCAATTGTAATAAATTATGCTTTTTTTTAAAGATTTCTTTATTTATACACACAAGAGCTGGGGTACAGGCCAGAGTTGAGGGAGGTGAGAGGATTCACCAGAGATAGAGTGGAGAGCAGAACAGGCAGACTGACTGAAATGCACTGCTGAGGGGAGCACCGGGCATGGCAGGAACGGTGTGCTGAGCCATGTGGATCCCCTCCCTGGCCAGGGATCAAACTCGTACTGCTGTACCACGGCTGCTTCACAGTGCAGCGCTCAACCCACTGCACCACCAGGGAGGCTCCTATGCTATTTTGTAAATAAGGAAAATAGCATCCATAATGTTAAATAATCATACATGTATTTACTGTCAAGTAGCAGGAACTAGAACCCACTTGCCTAACCCCTTCCCCAGTGTTCTTTCTAGTAGATTCTATTCTTCTGGACCCATTTAAGTGACCCTTCATCACCATAATGCATAGGGGATCTAGGAAGACATTACTAAGTATTTTTCTTCAGGTGCCTTGTTCTTTCTAATTATGCTTTCCCAAATATAGTCTAATAAGAAGCCTAGCTTGCATTTTTTTCTCAACACTGTTTAAATGTGTATTGGAAGAAGTCAGATTAAAAAAAGAATTGCAGAGTGTAAGAAAGTTGCTCAGGAATTAAATAACTTTGTTAATTGATAACCATAGGAAGTCAGTTGAGAAAACTTTATTGTATAAGATTTTTGTAACTGCATAAATATATATCTAGGTTATACAGTCTCCCTGTAAACAAAGAGGAAGGTACAATTTAAGAGTTGAAGCACTCTGTAAGGATGTGCTTTCTTCAAGAAAGCCCATGTGTGGCTTTTTGAGCAGCATAATCAGACAAGATCAACTTCTACCCTTACTGGCCTGAAACTGTTACTTTAAAGACTTGGACCTAAATTACAAAATAAACTTTTTGTTCATAACTTTAAAGTTCATACCTTTTGGCATTTCCTGTAGTTATACTCCAAAAATGAATCCAAATGCAAGAAAAACAAAATTAAGCATACAATTATAAAATATTACAACCCTAATGAAAGTGATAAAATTGTATAACATGTTAGTTTAATATCAAAGCAAAAGAAATTTATGTAAAAAAGTGTATATAGATGTCAATATAGTAATTGATATTACCTCCTCTGTCACATCTATAAATATTTTGTTATCTAGAAAGTGGTTCTCTTTAAAAATATTTTACCTTGATTAATTCATGCAAATTTCTTTGTGATTATGTTTGATTATAACTTTGATGCTTAGATTGTCTCATTGCTTTATACTGCAAACTATTACATTGTAATATGGAGACCAGAAGTTTTTCTTCTACTCAAGCCTCTATTTGCTAGAATGTGAGTCCCCTCAATTCATAGACTTTGCCTCCTTCATCTTTTATCCCCAGACTCTGGGTCATCAATAATAAATGAATGTTTGGGAGTTTGACAGGGAGCTAGCAGTCAGAGAGAGAGAAAACAATGAAACAAGTGAAATTCTGGTAACAGAATAGAATGCTACCAAGTCAGTTAAGAGGTAGTGATCATTCTGCCTGGCAAGTTAAAAAAATACACATTGAAGATGGTTCTTTACAATGAATTCCATTTCGCCAGATGGAAAACAAAGAATGAAAACATATTTCAGAGAGTGGATATGAAAAAAGATACCGAACTATAACAATATCAGACTATAGGGAAAGGGAATTGAGAAATAAGGAAATTAGTGTTTGTATAATACTTATTATCTGTCAGGTACTTGGTACTTTGTACCATTAACTCGTCTGTAAGAATTATAAAAAAAAAAAAAATGCAGTGAGGCAGCAGTAAGGGAAGGCAGTTATTAGTATATATGAGAAGGTGTAGGAGGATCAACTTCTGATTATGCAGAAAGTTGTAGGTCATTCTGTCAGGGTTGTTTTATACAAACTTTAGCAGAAGAATGACATAATCAGAGCAGTTGTAAAGTTTTCAATTTCAACTTTCTTAAGATGAATACGATTTACAACATGACAATACGTTTTCCTGATCACAATTAGTGATATTTTATCATTCTCAGGCCATAAATTGAGTCACCAGTATCTCACACCTAGAAACATGACTTAATGTTATTTTATTTATTTATTTTTAGATTGTGATGATACCTTTAATGATATTGTGTACAATCATCTGTGTTCCAGACTTTCAGGCAATCTGTAAAATTATTTTTAAATTTTTGCTATTTAAGAATCTTAAAGCTCCTTTAGCTCTTCTTTGAGTCCCCCCCCCATTTTATTAGAGACTTGTTATTTGTGATTGAATGAATCCAAATACTTTTCTTTTCAACTACTACTTTCTTTCATTACTATACTCATTCATTGCTCAGTCTTAACATTCCCTATTTCTCTCTAGAATATATATTTGATTCTCTTATTCTGTTCCTTCATCTTTGCATACAAGTACCATATTGTGTAATCTATTTCAGAATTTAAGACTTTTCATTACAGGCTTTGTTTAATTCTGTGAACCTATGACTCACTACCTTTAAAAAAATTCTCTGCTTTTCTTCTTTTCTAGTACATTTTGTTACTTCAAGCTGAAAATCTGCTTGTCTATTGACAGCATATGTCTTTATTGTTCATTTCTTTAGTTTACTTACTGACTTATTATCTCACTCTTAGGAACAAACTGATTTTAATGGACTCACACTGTTCTTTACTTCCCTGTAGGTGGCCACTAAAAGGATGTGAGATCAAATTTTCATACAATTATCACATGAATAGACGAAAGGATATAAAACATCTGGACTGTTGGGTAAGCATTTAGTAGCATATGCATTAGAGAAATAGAAATGAATTCCTTTGGTTATTGATACCACAAAATGGATCTTAGATAGAACTATAAACAATGGATAGTTGAAAATGAAGGAGCATGTGAGTGAATGATCTTGGTTTAGATTAGCAGACCTGGTAGAGTTTAAGGTCAAATGCAACTTTGTTTAACATCTTCATAAATAAAGTAGAAGAGTAATTTAAAAAAAAACTTTAATTACATGTTTAAGTGACTTCAAGCTGGGATATGTTAAACATGATATGATGAAAAAAACTAAAAGAGGTCATAGAAAGAATGACAAAATTTCCCCATTAATCAGAAAAAGTATAGTTTAATGTGAGAATTAGCTTAGTGTGAGAATAGTTTAAAATCGTTATTAAAATAAAAAAATAAATAAAATTTTAAAAAATGAGTACAGGAAGAACAACGTAGAAAGAGGTTACAGAAAGTAATTTGTAACATGGTATAAAAGCAAAAACCATCAAATATAGAGTTCTTTAATAATGACTGATTTCTATCAAGCGTACATATTATTTTTCTGACCTAAATGTTGTTTGATACAGAATTGTTAGTATTTTTTGCCAGTCATAAAGTCATACGCACAAATTTTTACATTTTACACTTAGTGTTTGCTTCCTCACCTAGAAATTCAGAAGGGAATTAAAAGGCAGAGTGAGTTTACTCAGTATCAAAGAATTGAAATTCAGGGTATGCAGAGTCAGGTAGAAAATCTAAAACATGCCCCCAAGGAGGGATAAAGTGTGGGACTTTATGGGAGAAAAACAGGAAGATGAAATAAGTGATTAAAGAAAAGAGTTGATAAGTGTTAAGAAGCTTAAACTATTCTTGGCTATACATAATTGGTTACGAATCTCTAGAAAAGGATGAAAAGGGAATTGACTGATTAGTCCATAATCATCAGTTCTCTTGATCCTTTGAATGACTTTTCAGACAATTGTTTGCTTGATGTTTTCCTGAAACACTTGTTTTGGCCCAGTCCCAAGGTCTGTCGCCAGTTCAAAGGTCTTTGACCTAGTTCAAATGAGATTGGTAATACAATTTCTCTGTAATGTCTCCCTGGATCCATTTAAAAAATGACTTCACAGATGTCACTTTTTCATAGTTTATTTTATATAAAAAATAACATAGAAAAGATTTTTCTGTATATGAATTTTAACATGTGTAGATTCATGTAACCAGGTAACAGAAAAGTTCTATTATTCCAAACACTTTCTTTTGTGTCTTTTGTGTCTACCTCAGCCTATGACATTCACTTATTTCCTGTTACCATAGTTTTTCAATTATAAGGATGTTACGTAGATTGTATAATATATAACTTTTTGTTGTCTTTTGACATGGAGTTTTAAAAATTATGGTAAAATGCAGTGTATGAAATAAATTATCATCTTTTAAAAAAATTGCTTTTCAGACAAAACATGATTTCTCCCCTCTGGTATATAGGCCACTATAGTTCTCCCACCACCAAAGCTTCCACAGCCCATTGTTTTTACGTGTACACTATAGTAGTGTTAACATACACATATTATTGTATAACAGCAGATCTCTTGCACTTTTCCATCTTGCAAAACTGAAACTCAGGCCTCCCCGGTGGCACAGTGGGTTAAGCAAAGCACTATGAAGCAAACCACAGCCACTACAGCACGAGTTCGATCCCTGCTGCTGGCCAGGGAGGGGACCCACATGGTGTAGCAGACCTCTCCTGCCTCGCCCGCTGCTGCCCTCAGCAGTGTGTTTCAGTCAGTCTGCCTGTTCTGCTCCCCTCTCTGTCTCTGGTGAATCCTCTCACCTCCTGCACATCTGGCCTGTACCCCAGCTCTTGTATGCATAAATAAATAAATCTTTAAAAAAAAAACAAAACTGAAACTCTCTGTCCACTGAACAACAAACTCCTCATTTCCCCTCTCCCTCAAGGTCCTGGAAACCACCATTCTCTTCTAAGAGTTTGATTCTTTTTAGTTCTTCATATAAGTGGGAGCATGTAGTGTAGTATTTGATCTTTTGTAACAGATTCATTTCATTTAGTGAAATGTTTTTAAAATTTATCCACAGTGTAGCATATGACAGGATTTCCTTCTTCACTGAGGCTGAATAATATTCCCTTGTATGTTTATACCACATTTTTTTAAATCTATTTATCTGTTGATAGTCATTTAAGTTTCTTCCACCTTTTGGCTACTGTGAATAATGCTTTAATGAACATGGTATGTAAATATTTCAAGATCCTATTTTCAAGTTTTTTAGATATATGCCCAGAAGTAGAAACTATACAATACATAGTAATTCTATTTTTAACTTTTTAGGAACTGCTATCTTGTTTTCCATAGTGGTTGCTTCATTTATATTTCCACAAACAATGCACAAAGGTTCTGGATTTTATACATCTTTGTCAATACTTGTTATTTTCTGTTGTTTTTATTAATTGCCACCATAATGGGTATTAGTTGATATCTCATTGTGGTTTTGATTTATATTTCTCCTAATTATTAGTGATGCTGAGCATCTTTTCCTATGTTTGCTAATAATTTTTATATCTTCTCTAAAGAAATGCTTATTCATGTCCTTTGCCCAATTTTTAATTAGGTTTTGTTGGGGTTTTTTATTGTTGAATTTGAGGACACTTTGCTCTCAGACCCCTGAAGTATACAAAACTTATCTAACTTGCCAGTTAAGATCTGTTTTGGAAGAAACAGCAGAGTTTGACACTTGTTTGCAGGTTATAGAACCTGAGCATGTACAGAAGCAATTGACCTTAAGCTGAACTCCAAGCAGGCTAGAACCAAGAAGTAGCCGATGTGGAACCAAAAAGACAGAGAAGCAAATGACTGATCAACAAGGAAAAATCTCTCTCTCTATGGAGCTATTTGACTGTATTTGCAGACAGTCTCTCAAGAGGTGATATGTTAACTATAGGTGATAGATGGGAACTAGAATTAAAAAAAAATCCACTAAGGGAAGCAGAAGAGACAATTGGTCAAAGAGAGATTTGAAAATGCTATGCTGCTGACTTTGAAAGTAGAGAAAGGGGCTGTAAATCAATGAAATGAAGGACCCCTTAAGAAGATGAAAAATACAAGGCAATAGATTCTCCCCTACTGTGTCCAAAAAACTGTAGCTCTAGCTTAATTTGAACCCAGTGAGATTATTCCAGACTTCCAACCATCAAGACTGTAAGGCAATAAATCTGTGTTGGGGGGAAAAAGAAAGAAAAAGTAAAGTGAGGCCATTAAATTGACTTCTTATCCAATCTGATGTCTTTATGAAAACAGGAAATTTGGGCATAGAGACACTGATTTTCCTTACTTTCTGATATGACAAGAGATCCAGACTCATTTTTAATTTCTTGCTCTAGACCTGGAATCCGTCATTTCTCTAAGCTACCCTGGCTCCCTTTAGTGGAAAGGGTCAAGGCTTAGATATGAAGGGTAATCATTCTGACTGACCGACTTGATTTTTTCAAGTCCTTTTAGGGCACAGACTAGAAATTATTTTTTAAGAGACTTCCAAGACCATGAGTTAATACTGATATTTCAAATTCAAGAATGTAAGCTTTTTCTTAAAGTTTTGAATTTGTATTTTGTTTCCCATTAACAACTAATTCTATTTCCCAATGGCAGCAGCATAATTAATCATTTTATTTATCCCACAATTCATACACACAATAATCTCAAATAATACCACCCAACACTACCACTAACAATGATCATTAAAGCAGTTTAGGAATTTCTTTATTCTTTTTCATCCTTTAATGAAAGTTCATAAGATGCACTTGAATCTCTTTATGTGGACATGCCACCAATTCAGTATATAGCCGAGATCATTTTATTTTGTTTTTATGGATTGCTTGTTTTAATTTTTTATTTTAAAGTTATATATTCACATGGTTACAAAGTCAAAACTATAAAACAAGGGAAGGATATAGGGCCTCCCCTGGTGGCGCAGTGGGTTAAGCAACGCACTACGAAGCAAATCGCAGCCACTGCAGCACGAGTTCGATCCCTGCTGCCGGCCGGTGGGGGGGGGGACCCACGGGGGGGGACCCACATGGTGTGGGGGACCCACATGGTGTGGCAGACCTCTCCTGCTGTGCCCGCTGCTCCCCTCAGCAGTGTACTTCTGTTGATCTGCCTGTTCTGCTCCCCGCTCTCTGTGGTGAATCCTCTCACCCCCCTACACCTCTGGCCTGTACCCCAGTGCTTGTATGCATAAATAAATAAATCTTTAAAAAAAAAAAAAACAAGGGAAGGATATATTAACTATTCTGTATCTTCTCTTCCCATATATAATTTTTGTTTAATAAATAATATATTTTCTCAATCTGCATTATGATATGTTGTATGATTTTGATATTAAATTTTTAGCTTTATATTTTTATTGAGGTAAAGTTGGTTTACATCATCATATTTGCATTAGGGGTTATAGACTCAAACCCCTACAAATGTATGTTTCCACACCATATCCATATCTACCATCAGAGTACGAAAAAGCCTCCATCATGTTCACTTGAGCACCCTCCCTCACCAACTCCCACCTTACCATCCTCTTTTTCTGGTTGCTTCAGATTATGCCAAAGCTTTTTTATTGTTTTCATTTTGTCTGGCCCTGGGCAGATTGAACACAATGGGGATACTCTGATTCCTTCCATGCATGCTGGGTCTGGGGTCCCCTGAACAATTATTGATGCTTGATTTTACTTTCATTAAAAACAAACAAACAAATATTGGTGAGTATGTGGAAAATTTGGAACTGTCATACATTGCTGGTGAGAATGTAAAATGATATAACTACTGTGGAAAACAGCCTAGTGGTCCTGCCAAAAGAATCATATAGTATTACCATTTGACTCAGTAATTTTACCTCTAAATATATACCCTAAAGAATTTAAAGCAAATATCCTAAAAGATATTGTAGGAGTATTATTCACAGTAGCTAAAGGTGGAAGCAAACCAAGAGTCCATCACCAGGTGAATAAAGAAAAAAATGTGGTATTTACATGTAATGGAATATTATTCAGTCATAAGAAAGGAGTTACTGATGTAGTTACAACATGGATGCAACTCAAAAACATTATGATAAGTAAAATAAACCAGACATATAAAAACAAATACTGTACAATTCTATTCTTTGTACTTCTAATTTTTTTTCCTATCTTGAAATATTTAATTTTCAGTTTGTCGCTCTTTGGGTAGCTTCCTCAGAAAAAGATCGGGGCTCTAAAATTTCTGGGCCCTTTAGGAGTTGAGAATGCCTTTTCTTTTGCTAACACTTGGCTTTTTGGATTTCTGTATCTCTCACTGCCCTATCAATGCCCTTTCTTTTCTACCGTCCAGCATTGGAGATGGGAAGGATGATACTTGTTTAATTCATTTTCCTTTATGAGCTACCTAGTCTCTGACTGAAATCTTATAAGACTTCATCCTTGATATATAGGAATTTCACCAGGACAGGATTTTTTCATCACTCTGGCTTTTTTCATTATTCTGGAATCTTAATCTCTCCAAAGACCCAAGTCTTTTTTTCATTATTTTCTTTCTGGGGCTTCTAAAATTTGTAATTTTTTCTCCATGGCTCATGATTTGCTCTGAATGGTGTGATGTGTTCTCCACTAAAGTCTATTTAACCTCTGACGAAGTCGTGAGTGACCATTTTGTTTTTCATTTCATTGTCTTTTAAATTTTTAATTGCACAAACTCAGACAACTATTTTTGTGCTTTAATGTATGTCTTTCAACAGCCACTATATAATATTGAAATGATTTTTATTCTTCAATTAAGTTAGCCTTCTCAAGTACCAACAACTTTGAATGTTTGGTAGCATGCCTCCTTCAAGTTATAGTATCTCCCTAAGTAGTCAGTGGTCTTAGCTAATTTCTATCTTTGATATAAAATCCCTCAATAAGTTGTGAAGAAATGAGATTATGTAATAAACAAGGTGGAGCCGGCTAGTGCTCTTCAGATGGGGCTCAGTGGAACCTACTACCTTCACCCCACCATGAAGACTACATAGAGACAAGTCTCTTCCACCGCTTTTGAGACCTAACCAGTGATGCTATGAACCTATCATTTCTGTCCCAGAATGCAAGAGCTAAGATGTATTTGGGAAGTTCCTCAATCTTCAATAATAGTGGACAATTATCTGGGTGGCCTCAAAATCAAAAGAAAGGAGTCAAGAATTTGTACTCAAAATTCCCTTCAATTTGATTTGAGTGGATTTTTAAGGCTATGATTTTTATCTTCTTACCCCAGAGCACAACTATTATATTAAAAAGTATAATATAAGTAATATTATATTTACATTGCAAGTAATATACATTTATATTATAAGTAATATACCATTTATACTATATTATGGCACATTAAATATATACACTGTTGGAATACAAGGTTATATAACATAATTGTTGGGGTAGTTGTTAAATTAATTGGGGTGTGTAATTAGTTGAAGTTATGAGAACAAATTACATTTTAAAGTAAGTTGAATCCTAAATACATTTTTTGTTTTATTTATTTATTTTTAAAGATTTATTTATTTATGCATACAAGCACTGGGGTACAGACCAGAGGTGTAAGGGGGTGAGAGGATTCACCACAGAGAGCGGGGAGCAGAACAGGCAGATGGACTGAAGTACACTGCTGAGGGGAGCAGTGGGCACAGCAGGAGAGGTCTGGCCGGAGGCAGGGATCGAACTCGTGCTGCGGTGGCTGTGGTCTGCTTCATAGTGCGTTGCTTAATCCACTGCGCCACCAGGGAGGCCCCCATTTTTTGTTTTAAATAAGAATTTTGGCATGATATAACTTTTAAATATCCTATTAGAGATTAACGATGATTATAAGTCGGGTTAGGGTTTGCAGTTTAGTTACCACGTAAAAGAAAGTACGTGTTGGTTTCTGAATCATTTTTATTTATATTCAGCTAACTCTATCATATGCAAAAGCAGATGGTAGAAATTTAATAGATCAGATATTAAAATTCCAGTGGACTTATCAGACAGGTTACGTACAAATAGATGTTCCGACATGTTTGAAAATTGCCATGTCAAGTTATTCGTCCTAAACTCTGCTAATTTAAACAGTTTTAATCACTTTGGTTTAACTGATGTCTCTTGATGAATTCTAAGTTAACAAAATGTTTGTCAGGCCAAACCCTGCTCTGGGCATGTCTCGGTGTGATGCAAACGGTGGCCGTGGGCCAAGGACGCTGGGTGCAGCCATGCTGAAATACAAGCTGGGCTCCGGGAGGCCTGAGAAGCTAAACAAACCGGGCCCTGCTAACTGCTTATTATTTTCAGTTTTCATATCAGTCTTCTCTGGGTTTCTATATTAAAAACAAAATATGCTGTGTACTTTTCCTTAGAAAGAACAAGAAAATCTTCAGAATGCAGCACCAAATTGTTTTTGATCACTAATGATGCCTCTCTTTTGCCTCTGCTGTCTTTTCCATTTCTGTTAAACAACTGAGTATGATTTACATCAAGAGTTCAAATGTACTTTTTTCCATCTGATCCCAGGCTAGTGAAATTCCTTCTCACATTTGCCCTGCCTAAGTGACCTTAGAGTCAGCTAAGTTTGAACCTAATAGAATTTTTGTGGAGAAAGACCCCAAATTGTGATTTCTCAATTGTGCCTCAAGAAATTCTGAGTTGGGGCCCCTGACTACACATTTTAAGGAGATTTTCCAGGTGATTCTGTAATAGTGGTCTTGTCCCACCATGAAGAAAAACCACCTGAAGGGTTTTCCAAATGGTCCAAACTGTGTGTGTATCACAACATATCAAATTGAATCAAAATAATTTCTGTGCTCTAATAGTACTATAGAATGCTATAGAGTACACAAAGGAGAATGAAGCCTCTCATTAATTTTTTTTTTTTGCTTAATACATTGAAGTCTTCATAAAGGAAAATAAACAGTTAATATTAAAAAAGGAATTTAATGTGGAAAGCAGCAATTAAAATACTACCTCTACATAAACAGAAGTGATAACTTTAACAATTTGAAAAGATTTTCTTTCCTAATTTCCCCAAAGGTGACATAATATTTTTTAGTTGAATTTCCTAAAAGTTCATTTAGTGGGTAAAATTTAATCATAAAAATGTTTTTTTTTTTTCTTAAAGCAAAATTTTCTCTAATTTGTAATAAATGTTGCTGAATGAAGTTGGGTTATTACCCTTAATCCAGTTACCCTAAATAGAATTATTGACTTCTAAGGAACTAATGATGTGAACTAATTTACCATTAAATCTAAATTAGGCAATGTCTTTGCACTGTAGAATGCATGACTTACTGCCACCACCCTTTAAAAAATTCTAGACAATTTTCTTTAAAGTTGGTCTAGACAATTGAAAAAGCTGATAATATTTTCCTTTTTTTAATTTTTTTAAATTTAATTATATTTGACATCATTTGTATTCCTCAGGGAGTACCCACCACTATTCCACCATGCACCATCACCTCAGTCCCTTGTGCTCTTTTTGCCCTCATCCCTGTCTTTGCCCTCCCCTCGTTCCCCTCCCCCTCATGGTCCCTTTGGCTTATCTTTGACTTTTTGATCTTGTTTTTTGTTTGCTTTTGGTTATAATTGCCCATTTCCTTGAGCTTATTCTTTGTTGTTGTTGTTGTAGTTATTGCTCTTTTATATTCCTCCTAATAGCGAAACCATCAAACTTGACAATATTTTTCTAAGTGACTTTTCCCCCTCCTTTTTTAAAAGAAATTTTCCTCCCTGATCTTTACAAATTGTGCATAAAGTCATATTACATGGAAAAGTAGACATTAAAACTTCATCCATCTAGAGAAAACTTTAAATAAAGTATAACAGAATATGAAATATGATAAAATCATAATGTAATTATAACATAACAGAACATATTTATCAAATATAATAAGAGGTGTTTATGAAATAAAAGAAATACTTGTGTATCACAAAAGGGTTCAGTTAAACAAAATGACAAATTCACAGGACTGCTGAAAATTAAAATTAAAAGCTTTCTTTCCCAAGTCAATCCTGATAGGTAGCTCTTTTTCTTCATTTTAAGATTTTTTAAAAAGATTTATTTATTTATTTATGCATGCAAGAACTGGAGTATAGGCCAGAGGTGCAAGAGGTGAAAGGACTCACCAGAGACAGAGTCAGAAACAGAACAAGCAGACTGACTGAAACACAATGCTGAGGGGAGCAGCAGGTGAGGCAGGAGAGGTCTGCTGCACCATGTAGGTCCCCCGTCTCCCTTCCCCCAAGGAGGCAGAGATTGAACTCGTGCCACAGTGGCTGCAGTTTGCCGCCCAACCCACTGTGCCACTAGGGAGGTCTTTCATTTTTTTAAAAAAAAATGTTTTTCCAGTGATTATCATATACCTTTATATACTTAGTATTTTCTTTCAATTTAGGCATAACCTGTCATTTAAAAAGTTGCACAAAAATCTTAAGCTAACACAAAGAAATTGTATTTATGTTTATAGCCATGGCATTGTCAGTAAAAGAAAGAAAAATATGTGATTTCTCTTACATGTGGAAAATAAACAAAGCAAATGAACAAACAAACAAACAAGTAAAAAGTTCAAATAATTGACTCTACTCCTTATTTTCAGAGGTACTGCCAGAGAGCAAGCAATCCAATATGTCCTGTTTATCTATGCCACCATTCAGTGACATTTGTCCATGCAAATGGAATATCTGAGCGAAGGTTATGGGACTAGGTATAGAGAAGACACCTGGAAGTGTGGACAAGTGCTTTGTGTGGGTTGTATAGGATCTTTGCTGTTTTCAGTGTGTGTGATTAATTGTGATTAAAGAAAGGGACAGTCATTTAGCAAGGGTTAGCAGGTTTAGCAGTTACATTTAAGGCATTTACAGTAGTTTTCAAGAGCCACAGCAGGGCATTTTCTTTCATGAGAAAGGCTCAAAGGGATGTGGTAAAAAGCGAACCCTGCTGCTGCTTTGGTGGTGGGAATGTAAACTGGCCCAGCCACTATAGAAAGCTGTGTGGAGGTTCCTTAAAACACTGAAAATGTTTTAGTGAGAAACTGTAAGATCTAGCAGTTCCACTCCTAGGAATCTGCTCAAAGAACACAAAACACTAATTCAAAAGGAAATCTGCATTCTTAACTTTATTGTAGCACTATTTACAATAGCTAAGATATGGAAACAACCTAAATGACCAAAACAGATGACTGGAAATAAGATGTGTTCTATATATACAACAGAATACTACTTAGCTATCAAAAAAGACAAATTCATGCCATTTGCAACAACATGAAAGGAGTTGGACGGGATTATGCTAAGTGAAATAAGTCAGAAGATACATATCAGATGGTTTCACTTACAGGTAGAACACAGAGAAATTGAACAAAGGGTTAGGAAAAGATAAAACTTGCCAACTGACCGTAGATCTGAGGTATACAGCAGTATGCTGTCAAAACAGAGGAGGGAAGAGCAGAAGAGATAGAGATGGACCTCGGCTGCTATGGTGGTGGGAAAAATACAGGTATGGCACTGAAGGGAGAAATCAAATAGTGTCCAAAAATTAACAATTATGTAAGAAAATACATGAATAAATTAAAAAATATGAAAAAGAAAGAAAGAGAGGGAGGGAGGAAAGGAGGGAGGGAGAGAGGGAGGAAGGGAGAAATTGATGTTTTTCTTTAGCTCAAATATATTTTATTCAGATTTTTTTGTTAATTGTTTCCATTTATGTTTTTAATTACCTTTTTTCTTGTTTTGGGATTTTTATTTAACAGATTGGATTTTCGGATGTATTATTCCTATCCCTTTTCCCCTCATATTCTCATCTCTTCATTATTTTTTTCTATAGTTTTGGGTATTTTCTAAGCTTCATTTTGCAAAAGGCCAGTTTGCTCTTTACCCTATACATTCTTCCCATTTCTCACTTGAGCAATCACACTTTTAATTTTCAAGAACTTCTTCCTGTCTTTTGATTGCTCCATTTTAATAGTAATTTTATAGATACAATTGTTACAGGGCAGGGAGAGGAGCACCCAGAATTTTTAAGCCTGCCCTCTCTGTTGGGTTTTGCCATTTGCCACATTAAGATAAACACATAAAACTTTTAATGGAAAGGAATTTTAATACAACTAGGGTACAATAAAGAAAGAACAAAGAATATAGTTACTAAGTTAAGCATTTAAAGTTACCCATTTCCTTGAGGGTAAAAGTTAGCTAAATAGGATTGGCCTAAAGCAAGGCCCAAAAACTTGCCACACATTTAAAGGACTTTTTAGTAGAGACCTATAAAAAAGGGTTAGAAAGAGTTAGACAAATTTGGGAGGAAAAGAGCAAAATCAAAATCAAGATGACAGCTGCTATGGTTAACTTCCCCAAGGGTCTCTCACCCACATCTGTTCCAACCAGTTTAAGACTAAAAAGCAAGCACAGTTTTTTTTACATGTCCCTCTGCTCCATGTGCCTCCTCCAGGTCTCTTTGCTGTTCTCCATCTTCCTTTTGTCCTTCTCTCTTCTCTGCAGAATTTTTTTTTAACTCTTCAGCTCCACCCACTTAGGGCGGAACCAGGATTTTGGAACTTCCCTTTTTCTTGGGACCACCCTGTTACACAATGACTAATTCTCAGTACATAAAGCTTAGTTTTCCTCTCTAAATTATCTATTTTGTCACCAGATAAGTTTATAAGTAAATTATTTATGGTCTTTTTGTTATGCTGTTGGCTACCCTAAAATACCTGGTTAATCTGGGTGCCCACTCATGTTTACCAATGGAATGCTAGATTGGTTCGCATGATTAGGTGGCCTGACTCATCTCTAGGTTTGGCAGTCTGTCCTCAGAAATACCTCCTGCATGGGAGGCCAGACAGCGTCCCATGGACATGCATAGGTTGTGTTCGCAGGTAGGTTTTCCTTCAGTTATGTGTGCGCATCAACGAGGAGGCAAGCTTCCCCTCCAAACTCCAGGTGCCAAATTAAGAACAGACTTTAATAGGCCAGTTTACTTGAACTTAACTTTACCAGGACAAAAACTTTTCTCTTTTGTCCCATCTACTCTCCCTTATTAGGGTATAGAATTATAGACAAATAACTGTCTTTAGAGCAAAGCTTTAAGGTCCTTAATTTGTCAAAGTGGCAGCTCTGGAAGGGGGAGAGGGACAAGGGGCAGGAAGCCCACTGTCTCAGCTTTCCTGAAAACTGTTCATGAATTAAACACACCAAGTTAACTAAACTCTCCTACCCTCCTCTATCCCCCCCTCTCCCAGCTTTCTGTATTTTTAGGGAGTCATGGACTGGGGTTGTCTTGAGAAGTGTTACCTTGGGCTGCTGTTTTATTCTGCTCTGTTTCCTTCAAGCTTCCTACCCTGCTGCTTCCTTATTCAGGATTTCCTCAAATTTCCTGTTCTAAGGTGACTTCCCTTCTTGTTTTTTTCTGTTATGCTTTCATTTCTTAAGAAAATAAATTATTCCTACTATTTCAGTAGACTTTGGGAGACAGAAGAAGTAAACAGGAACAATCATTTCTGTTTTGAAGTGGAGTTCTATAATTTTTAAAGGACTCTATCACAAACAGAGCACCACGAATGTCTATAATTCTATACAAGGGAGAGTAGAAGGGACAAAAGAGAAAAGTTTTTGTCCTAGTGAAGTTAAGTTCAAGTCAATCTTTTCTTCCTGCATCTCTCTCTTCCCCTCACCTTCCCTCTTTCTCCACCATCCACTTATAAACACTCAGCACACAGACAAACTGCAGGCCAGCAATTATATTAAATTAAAAGGAAAAAGAATAGCAGTTATTTTCATAATGTCAATGTTCTGTCACTCTTTCATTGTTTCACAAAGCATTTACTGAGCCACTTCAATTTTTGACATTACTGCAAGCATCAGAAATATACAAATATCTGTCAGTCTCTAGCTTCTTTGGGGGTTCAAAGACCAGTAAGAGGGAAACAGGCATACCAACAACAGACAATGGGGTGAGTGTAAAATTCATATTACATACACCTTGCACAGCATGACTTTACAGAGAGGTGGCCTATATGACTGATGACGTGCTCTTTGGGTCAGAGAGCTCCAAAGGACCAGCCTTATAACCAAAAGATTCTGTTTAACCAGCAGACTTGGGGTGAGTCTTCTTAGGGTAAGTAATGCAAGCAGGCCCTACATGACTAAACTGTTTATTTGGGTCATTTTTTAAAGAATAAGATCTGTAAAAAATTGAATTTGTGCCAGTGGGCTTAGTAGCTAGAAGTCTCAGTTTGCAGTAGAGAAATAAACACAGAGGCCATCTTTGGTTCATTTATATAACAATATTTGTTCCATTGAGTTCCTAAACCCTGCATTTTGTGAATATGATTTATAGCAGCGTATCTAAATGAATGAAATCACATTACAATATAACAGCTCAACTTTCCTTTGAAGTTGTATTTCTTTTCATCTAGTGTAATTTAAAATAAACCTAAATGATCTAATTTTATTTGTTTTCAAAACAATTTGCATTTGGTTGAAACTAAGAAGTTGTTCTGTGGGAAAGAGCACATATTTGAGTCAGAAGGACTTGAATACAATGTCTAGCTTTATAACCTAGGTTATTTCTGTCAGTTTCTGTGTCCTTGTATGTAACATGAAGATGGTAACAGTAATTAAAATACTATGATATTGGAATACAAATAGACACAAGGATCAGTAGAACAGAATAGAAAGCCCAGAAATAAATGCACATATATATGAACACTTAATGACAAAGGAGCCATAACCATACGATAGGGAAAGGAGAGTCTCTTTAATAATTGGTGCTGGGAAAACTGATGGTCACATGAAAAAAATGAAGCTGGATCACTTTCTAAGTCCATGAACCAAAAATAAAGAAAAAAAAAGGTAATTAAAATACCGAATGGGAGAAAATATTCACACATTATACAGCTGACCAGGAATTAATATCCAAGATACACAAAAAACATTCAACTTGCCAAATTCCCAAACAATTCAGTTAATACGTATGCCACAAATATAGTTTT
The DNA here is from genome assembly GCA_019455555.1 of Galemys pyrenaicus. NCBI lineage: Eukaryota > Metazoa > Chordata > Mammalia > Eulipotyphla > Talpidae > Galemys > Galemys pyrenaicus. The sequence continues at coordinate 216,897 of JAGFMF010011694.1, read as the reverse complement.
AAAACTATATGCTCTACAGTGCTTATTGCAGCATTATTTACAATAGTTAGAGAATGGAAAACACCTAAGTACATACTGATAGAAGATTGGATCAAGATATGGTACAGCCACACAATAGAATACTAGTCAGCTTTAAGGAAAGAAAATTGTTGCCACTTATAACAAAATGGAAACAATTTGAGGGAATGTAGTAAAGCAAGTTAGAGTGATTTGGTAACAATAAGTGAGATAAATAATGAATGTTGTCATAGCAGATGATTCCACAAAGCAAAATACTTGTAAAAACTAGCAAACACTAATAAAGTCAGGCTTGTAAGGTTTAGAGGGAGGAGGACAAGGGAAAGGGTGAAAGAGCATTCATACAAGGGATGGTGGTGGGAAAAAATGGAAATAAAATCAGATTAAAACAAAAAAAGTAGGGCCCTCCCTGGTGGCGCAGTGGGTTAAGCAATGCACTATGAAGCAAACCACAGCCACTGCAGCACGAGTTCGATCCCTGCTGCCGGCCAGGGAGGGGACCCATATGGTGTGGCAGACCTCCCCTGCCTCGCGAGCTGCTCCCCTCAGCAGTGTGTTTCTGTCAATCTGCCTGTTCTGCATCCTGCTCTGTCTGGTGGATTCTCTCACCACCTCCACATCTCTGGCTTATACCCCAGTGCTTGTATGCATAAATAAATAAATAAATAAATAAATAAATCTTTAAAAAAACAAAAACAACAAAAAAAGTAGTACTTATTCCTAGGGTTAATTGTACTTAATGATGCTAAAGATATTGGGCTATAGAAAAATGCTAATTATTTGTAGATACCGTCAAAATTATCTTTACCATCCTACTAGTGATCTAAGAACCCCATGCACTTACATGGACCTATTAAGAAACTATTTAAGAAAACAGAACTGAGGGCAAGATGATGCCTTATTACCATGGATATTTAGAGTGGAGAGTTGCTGTCAATGATCATACTATATAGGGAGGGTTTTACAAGAATTTAAGATTTCAACGGCCTGTCAGAGATGGGTTGCTGAAAAAAAAAAAAAGATTGAAAGGACAAAATAAAAACATACTGTCAGAATTCTACCATTTTAGGGACTTGAATGATTTGACTTCCCTACAATCTGTTCCTCAACATCATTTCTCTAGAAGTGATAGGTCTCATGATATTCGTCCTTGTAACCTTCATCAACAGCTTCATGACAAAAACAGTAATCTTAAGCTTTGCCTTTTCTTTAGCTGGAAAGTTAATAATTTTGGTGAATAATATGCTTCTGTTTGTGACTACAGTGAACATGAAGGATTTGAAAATTTTCTTTATAGCATGACTTTTTAAATCAGAGCAAATGACTTCCTTCTGGTTCCAGCCTACTGCCACTGGGTGAGGACATGAGAAATGTAGAGTGACTCCTTCCTGGACTAGGCTTCTGAGTTGATGTGACTGCTGTGCACCAAAATTTAATAAACTTGGGTATATATTTTAAAATTATATGATCTCCAAAGAGCTGACTGAAGTTCCCATCCCTTTTTGTAGCTTTCAGGAACGATTTCTATACAAAACTATTTGAAACTAAAATCCTTTATTTGGAGTGGCACAGGGATTTAAAATTCAGCTTGAGTCACTTAATCTACTTCAAATCTATTAATTTAGATCCTTGAACATATTTTTTAGCTTTTCTGTCAGTTTTCTACTCTATTCATGGGAAAATAATGCTCCACTAATTAAGTTGCAGGGAATAAGGACACAGTATACACTGCAAAAGTATTTGGCATATAACAGACTCTCAAGAAAGTTCAGCTACTATTATTTGAACAGTACCACAGGCAGACATTCATGTTTTCAGAGCCAGTCACTGAAGGCTTATACCTCTGCCAGTGGGAATGTCATTTCCATGATTATCAAGACATGACAGTGCAAAAAAGGGAAATCCTGCCGCAGAGAATGGAAACAAAAATGCTTTCCATTCAGACAATCAAACAAAGCCCTTTTTAAAAAAGGTGTTTACTTTTCTATTGCCACAATTTTAAGCAGTGGATTAAGACAGTAATTCTTCCCCCCCTTGACTCGCTCCCCCCCCAATAAAAACTAAAATCAGGCACTTGTTTGGCATGTGAACCTGGCTGTCTAACTGCAGTGCCAGCTGAGTGGCTCTGCTGTCATAGCTGTGCCTGTTTACATGCATCCGGGAATCAGCTGGTTTTGGCTGATGTAGGGTTGGTTGTAAGACAGGTAAGTATGCCCCACCTGTCTTTCATCCTTCTATTGGGGTGAGCAGCCTGTCTGGGCAAGCTCTTATGGTGATGACATAGGTACCAAACTGAATAAGTCCAATGGCCCAAATGGTTTGCAAGACTCTGCTTGCATCACATGTGCTAGCATAAAAATAAACAGAAAATATGACAACTATAACAGTAATGTATGATATATTGGAAAGTTGTTAAGGGAGTAAATCCTGAGTTCCCATGAGAATTTTCCCCCTTTTTTCTTCTTTCTTTTATTGTATCTATGTGAGAAGGTAGATGTTAGTTCTACCATTTCATAATATACTTAAATCAAACTTTTACTCTATGCACTTTAAACTTTTATAGTGATATATGTCAATTATTTCTCTGAAAACCATGGCACTCACTGCAAGATAAATTCTCTCAGCTGTGTCATAGAAAATGCCTTTGCAAATTCCAGCAGCACCTGTGTTTTTCTGAATATTTACCATAAAATGCTATCAAAATCTTGTGTCACTCACAAGACACTATCAGTGCACAAGGCTGGAAAAAGTGAAATGAAAACAGCATGTGTAACTTGTAGATGAGAAAAAGAAGGAATCTTTGGCTAATATTTTGTCACAAACTTTCAAATATTGGTGCTTATATAAGCATATGATTTTCAAAATTTACAAAAGTCAGTATCTTCTTTATAGCTAGCAAATAGTTTTACTCATGCCCTCTATAAAGGCTTTGAAGTTTACTGCTGACAGAGGTACTCTGAAATAGAGGCAAGTCTTTCTCCATCTTCATGGTTCCTTCCTATGGCATATGTCTGTCAGCCATGAGGGAGGTTGCCCAGAATGCATTCACTCACGATGGAACACAGAGCCAAAGACAAAGATCACTGTGCAGTTTATCAAAGCTCCACAAGTGACTTTAGATTAGGCTGGTGTAGGGAAAAGTAAGTCAGGCTCTTTTTCGCCTTTCTGCTGCTAGCCTCTACTGTTGCCACCCGCAGCTTTGCTTTCCTACAAGGATTCGTTGTCCACATGTAATAATGTGTTATTGCAAAAAGCACTTGGAAGTGTGAGCACTCAGCTCAGACACCTGGGCTGAGAAGCAAGCCTGGGGAAGAGAGCGAAGAAAAGCTAGGGGGAAACCAGAGAGAATGGAGATCACAGGGGCTGGGAGGCTCAAAGCCTCAGTTGCTGCAGAGGAGACTTCCCAGCCTCCCTGCCTCCTGTCTCCTGGTCTGCCTGTGCATTTGATCCCTTGCTCCAGCATTAAAGACTTGTCAGACCTACCTAAGGCTCGAAGATCCTTTATCTGCTTGCCTGAGCCATCATGAACCTGTCAACTTCCTCAGGACAGGAATGCCAATAAATTCATTTGGGAGAGAGCCTTTAAAGAAAGTCTTTAAGACTCTGTCTTATGATATGGGAGTGGCAGCAAGGGGAGGTTCAGATCCCACACTTTCAGGGATCAGATTGGCTGCCCTTATTCTTCTGGCCCTCTGATTAATCGTGACCTATTCAATAGCACATTGACAACATAAATATTTATTTTAAAATAACTCAACCACAAAAGAAGTGTGGAAATGGCAAACTTTCTTGTTCAACCAGATCAGATGCTCATGGATATTTATCTCCTTACTGAGAAAGTAAAAGGACTTACCTATTTTACAATAACAAAAAGAGGGATTCACTCAATTATAACCAGGGAGTGGGGGAAAACGAGAGAGGACTGAAGAGAGAACAAGGGAGAGTATGAAGGAGCTATAACTAGACTTTAACTAGCTAGGAATTTGCAAAGTCCTGGAACTGCTCTCCACTGAAAGAGGGGTTGAGGCTGGGAAGCTCATACTGTTGTATTTCTCTCGGTGCTTGAAATACAAACGTCTTTATTGTTCTTCCACACTAGCTAATTAAGATAATTCTGTTTGAAGTTACAGCTCCTGGCTTGACTCTAAAAGGTCTGCTTTTATTTCTTGAACCTGTGCCCATGTTTTGTAGGTTTTCTGTATGGCTGCCTGGCTGGATGACTGGACAATGTTTTCAGGAGTTGTCAAGCATGCGCAGCAGTGAAGAGGCAACAGGCTACATGCAGTAATTGCACAAAAGAGGCAGCGTGTCACAGATGGTAGACAATACGATTTTTCTGAAGACCCTTTTAAAGCTTACTCTGGGAAGCTGGACACTTTTTGTGTAAATATTAGGATGCTGAGGGTTGATGAGATCATGCTTTAAATTCCCTCTGTTCTCTATGACATTTCTGGTTTCTACTGATTTTAAGGGTGGATTTTGGACTTAAATCATCCACATTGGTTTGGTTGCAGCCCTGCTCAAAGTCAAACACTGCGCAGATGTCAGAAAGAGCTGCTGTTATAGTGATGCATGTAATTATTACCTCTTGTCCCCAAAGTTTTCCAGACCAAGATGATCTCTCCTGTGCTTAGGGGGCAGAATTCAGAGCTTTCAACCAAGTTCCAATGAGCACCTGAGCAGAATGAAGGATGTTTCCCAAATGATTATATTTACTATGGAAAATAGTATGAAGGATCCGCAAAAAAACTTCTATGTGATCCAGCAATCCCACTTCTACATATATAACTAAAAGAAAAGGATCTCAAAGAGAGGGCGGCATCTCCATGCTCACTGCAGCATTATTCCCAATAGCCAAAAGATATTGAAACAATATCAAAGTTTGTCAATGAATAAATAAAGAAGATGTGAGAAAAACATACACAGTGAGAGACTAAGCCACAAGAAAGAAATCCTATTATTTTTAATGTGGATGAAACTTGAGGGCCTTATGCTAAGTGAAATCAACAAGATGGAGAAAGACAAATACTGCATGGTATCACTTATATGTGAAGTCTAAAAAAACTCATAGAAACTCATAGAAACCAAGAGTAGAAAGGCATTTTTCAGAAGATGGGGAGTGGGGGGCAGTGAGCATAGCGGGGGTAATGTAGGAATAGGGAGAGGTTGGTGAGATGAATAAGGTCTGAGCATCTAATGTAACACATGGTGACTACAGTTAATAACATTGTGTTGTAGGACCTCCCTAGTGGTGCAATGGGTTAAGCAACGCATTATAAAGCAAACCGCAGCCACTGCCCCACAAATTCGAATACGGTGCAGCAGACCTCTCCTGCCTCACTCACCCACTGCTCCCCTCAGCAGTGTACTTCAGTCAGTCTGCCTGTTCTGTTCCCTGCTCTGTCTCTGGTGACTACTCTCACCACCCACACTTCTGGCCTGTACCCCAATGCTTGTATGCACAAATAAATAAATCTTTAAAAAATATAACACTGTGTTGTATAATTGGGGAAAAAAAACCAACAACAACAAAAGCTGAAGAAGATGCATCCCAAGATGAGTGCTGGCAGAACCACCACTAGGCATTTTATTTAAAATAGCGAAAGTCAACCTTGCCATTTACTTAGCGGCCCTCGAAAATAACTCATGCTATAAGTTCCAGGTAGCCACTGGGACACTCTGTGTCCAGTTTCTTTATCTGTGATACTGATAATAATACTGTAACCTCCTGAGGGGGTTCTGTGAGGAGCAGATGAATCCACTCATCAATACTACTTAGCATTACATCAGGCTATTTATAGTAATTACTATCCTTGTCTCAGTTACTAAACATTTGCAAATAGTCTCAAAGTATGTGCTATCCAAACCTGGCCAAAAGCATGGTGTCAATATTGAAGAAGCTGATAGTAACCAAGCAAGCCTTGGTTCTCTACTTCCCTCTCTTTATTATCAGATAACCAGGAAACCACATATTTGCACAAATTATTTTGACTGCCTATATTTAATTATTTCTGTTTCATCTTATTCTACCAAGGAATTGAAACCACATATGTATAACAAAATATTTAAAAATTCATATCTGGGGAAAACATAGACAAAAGGGAAGATAAAACTTATATATATATATTATAATTTTATATATGCTTCATATAATTTGATCATGATCCCACTGGTTTACAGCACTGTAGATGATGTATGTTACCATACCCCACCCACCACCAAAGCACCAATATTGCTCCACCTAGTCCACTGGGCTTCCTCCCCTTTTTACCACCCACATTCACTTTCCCCTTTTAGTAGCCTCAATTCTATAATCAGATTTCTAGGGTTTGTTTTAGTTTAGTCTGTTCCTTTATTTTTTTCTTTACATTTCACATATGAGTGAAATCATCTGGTATTTGTTGTTTTCCTTCTGACTCATTTTTACTTAATATAATCCTCTCCTATAAGTTATTTAAAATAAGTAAAACCGAGTGTGGAAATAAATAGTACACGGAAATGATGGACATAAAGATAAAGCTGTTATGGAAATTTGCTTCTAAGTTTCTTGGAAACCAAAGGAAAGAGAGAACTAAGACTTGTTACATATTCATATTGTCCGAAAGAAGAGAGCACACCAGTTCTTCAGGCAAACAAACCAATAAGTACATGAAAATAAGAACCCTTTCTGACACTTGGGTATTTAAAAAAATGTCTTGCCTGTTTTTTCATGTGGAAATGCTGAGAATTTCTGAGGCTAATGTCTTTAGCATATCTGGACAATGAGTGAGGTAGCTGATTCAGCTTGAGATTATTATCACATCCTTCAATGTACTTCAACTGAACAAGGCCAGGCATGGTGGGATGTTTAATGTGGGAGTTCAAGATAAGGTGTCCCAATTTGAGACATCTCTGATCTTGCTTAACCTTGAGGAAAACATAGACAAGGAAGACAAATTCTCTTCCATTTTAGTTGCTCTCAACTGTCTTTCATTTGCCAAACTTGGCAATCATACTCCAAAGAGGAAGAAACAACTTACACTGTGTCATAGACCTTCACCAACTTTGAGTCTTTCAATTCTTTTCATCTTTACCAATCTGATAGAAAAAAAAAAAAACCAAAACGTCATTTTAGTTTGTATCTATTTAACTGCTCCTAAGATTGAATATCAGGTGAATTTTATGGTTTATAAATATCTCAATAAAGCTGCTACTCTAACATTGTAAACAGTCATTTTAGATTTCTTTCAGCATTTTTTCATTTTACTTTTTAATATTATATTCCAGTCCTCACCTAACCTGGAGTTCCTGATACCAATACTTAACTGCCTACTTAACACCTCCACTTTGGTTTCTGATGGGCTTCTACAGCTTCCAGCGCCACAAATCTGAATTATGTGCTCCCTCTAGAGCTGTCCTTTCTCCACTCTTCCTGACAGCACTGCCATTCCCGCAGTTGCTCAAGCCTAAAATACATCCACCAGTAGCCTTTTCCTCCTCTCACCTCCAACATCTAATTCATTCGCAAGGTCTGTCGACTCCACCTCCACACTACATCCCAAATCCATCCTTTATCCTACTGCCACTGATACCACTCGTGCTAAGCAAGCAGTGCGTCTTCTCTGGACTACAATAGACTGCCCTGCTCAGTCCTGGTCATGTCATTGTTCTCATTGAAATCAAATAATCTTATAAGCCAATGTTATTTCAATAAAATGCATTTAAAATATGTAAGAAGTAGAATGCAGTGTTTCTAATACAAACAGCCCCTAAATTCTGAAGAGTAACTAGTATATTCCTTAATATTCACAGCACTGCTTAAAAAATAAAATGTCAACTGTACACCAAGTTATATACCATCACTGATGAAACAGATCAGCAGCCCTTACCACAGACTTCAAGGCTTCACAATATCTGTGCCATCAAAGCCTGTCAGGTCCCGTTCCTCCTACCTTCCCCATGGTTCTAGTGCTGTTCTCATGCTGTTGCTCAGGGCCTGTTGCTATTCTTCCTGCCTAGGGTAGTTTTCTTCTCTCAGATCTTCACATGACTGTCTGCCGCTTTTCATTCAGATCTCAGTGAGACTGTCACCCACTCAGCTGGGCTTTCTCTGACTGTGTATAAAGGGTTGCCATCTTCTTTTTCCTCTATCCTATTTTATTCCATCATAGGACTCAATGTTACCCAGAATATTATTCATTTTTATGTTGTCAGAGTATAAACCAAATGAATGGTCTCCATTTAGCATGGGTCCCAGCTGCAGACCTTTCCATATGGGCCACCACAGGGATCAGCAATTTATTTTGGCTGTGATGGGGAAGGCAGACTGGACTGGGGTGAAAGCAAAGGCAGGGGTCCCACAGGGAGGCAAGGAGGCCAGAATGAGCCCCCAGCTCTCCAGATCAAACTCTGCACCCTACAAATTTGGGTCAGGTACTCCCAGTCAAGGTCTAATTTTAACCTATTTGAAATGTATTCAGAAAATGCCAAATGCTTTAGCCTTTTCGGAACTGTGACAGAGGGAAAGGTAGTAGTAGAACAAACAAGTCCTATCAAAGAGGAGCACTGCATTTTCTGTTTGTTTTTTTTTTTTTAAGCCGCAAACTTAGAAGGGAAAAAAATCTGATAAATATATTCTTTTCTGAATTTCCTGCCTGCCCCTAGCCAGCTCTCAGCAAGAGAAGCCAAGTTCTCTTGACCCCTGTGAGGAAGGCCAATAGACTGACAGCTAGATATCAATATTTACATTGTGTTATCACATCTGTTGAGGAACCCCAGGCCTAAGTAGCTAAACTTAATTATTCTAGTTTTAGCTCTCTATGGCTACATTCTGAAAAACATATTTTTTCTTTGGTGAAAGCACACATTTTGTTAAGGGCAATAAAATTTTTCCCTTTAAAATGTCACCAAGACTTCTCCAAGAGTTAACCTTTCTCCAGCTCAATTGGTACACAGTGTATTTGAAGTACAAACTGATTGACATGACTTGTTATAAACCAACATTAAAACAATCTGCAAGACACAACTCTAACACTTTGGGAAACAAGGCAAACAGGCTTTAAGTGGCCGCTGACACAAGTCAGCCGCACGCAGCAGCAAAGAAAACTCGCGAAGGGTCCAGGAGCCTCTCTGGGACTAGGATTTTGTTAAAAAGGAACTGGCAAGTGAAACTTTTAGGAAGGTCAGCTGACCACCCATTGTAGAAAGTGGACTAAATGACTTCCACAAGTCACAGTAAGGCTGACAAAACTGCATTGTCATTGGAAAAAAAATAACCCAAAACAACCTCTAGGATAGCCTTTACTACTGTATGCCAGATCCTTTAAACAATTTGTCCTTCTCCAAAATCAGACCACTTCTTTTCTTTATCTTCCTCTTCTTCTCCCATTTTAATCTTTATAAGACAGGTACTGATGCAATTTGGAACAGTGCAGATTTATTTAGAGGAGCCTTATTTTATGCACTGTGCATGGGTTCATTACTATAGGTCAAAACTTATTGCCAGTAGCTATGCTGACTTTCTTTCTCTTGCAAACAATTTAAACATCCATAGGTCTGTTTCACAAAATGTAAAGATGGAAGGATCTTTAAGTTTGGCCTTGTAATTTTTCTTTTGTACACATGAGGTGTTGTTTCAAGTACTTTGACCTCATTGTCACTCTCCTTTAACCCCATGTTCAAGATTCCCTCAATTGCCACTAAGATCTGAGTCAACAAGGGGATGGACCTGTGTTCACAAAAGATAGTGGGGGGTAAAAGTTCTTAAAGTTTCATTTGTTGGCATAAAGCAAAATAACTTCTTGAACACCAAAGCTGACTTGAGGAAAAGGTTCATCATTTTTAACTGTAAAGGTTTTTCTTTACCCGCAACCACGGGGGTTGCTGATCAGTTTAATGGCAACTTTTGCCACATTTTACGTTACTCAGTCATTTGTTGTATTCTGCTTCTTAAACCTGTGTGTCATAGATATTTTTGGAGATTTTTTCTATGTTCTGTTTTTGTTTTTCACAGTTCAGCATCTCAACCTCTCTATCTTGTCAGCATTACAGGGAAACCAATTCTAAAAAGATCAGATTCTCATCTTCTCAGTCCCCTTGTAACTGGGAGCAGACTTGTGCCCTGGCCTAGACCAACTGAGCCACCCCAGACATGAATCAAGTGCAGGAATACAAGACTATATAGTAGCCCCTTTAGCACTTGGCGGCGGGCAGCTTCCTGGATAGGCAGTGCTGTCATGGGGTACTCAGGGCACACCAGGGTGGCTGCATATCACGTGCTCAGCAAGCTGGGTCCTGGCAGCACTTGGGTGCAGTTTTTGCTGCTCCCTATCATCCCTGGTTCTGCTCATTCCCCAGGGCTAGTGCTCCGGCATCCCCATAGGCTTTCCAGTACCCTTTCAATGCTTTAAAAAAATCCCTTCAGGGCCAATTTCTACCTTCCCTATTAACCAAGGAAATGGAAGAGCACACTGCCCATCATCTGTCTAGAAAATATGTCTCAGCATAAACACTTAGTTGGACTCAAGGCCCTACCTCAGCCCAGCTCTACTTTATTGCTAGCATGATGCTTCTGTCTTCAAAAGCAGCTTGATTCTTACCTCAGTTCTTTTTGATGACAGATCAGATCAGAAATAATGTCATTCAAATGAAACAACATAAAATTAAACACAGAGGTTCATAGTTAATTCTGATTTAATATATATGTGTACTCTTCTTCTTAAGGGTAATTCCAGACTTCTACCTATTTTCTCAATAGCTAATTTTAATTTTAAAGCTTTTTTGAAGCAACACACTAGTCATATTAGTCATATTCATCTAAAGATGTAATATTCACAACAGAAAGCTGAGCACAGAGGGTTAGGTTACTGCAGTGCTCGTGCACTCAGTAAGCGGAGGAGCCAGGGGGCTGAGAAGGACCTGACCGCGCCTCTCCACCTGCCTGTAAACCCACACCCGATTTTGCACTGAAGGCTGCTCATGCCCTCAAGTATAAAGAAGGCCAACGGCAGCCAGGCAGCTGCTCTCAGCGGGAATTGTCTACAGAGGTAAACAAGCACTTGCTTTATTCAGTTTTCAAACTCAAGCTTCTCTAAGTATGACTTTTATTTTCAATGGTGTTTTACTCTACTTTTTTTTTAAAGATTATTTATGCATACAAGAGCTGGGGTACAGGCCAGAGGCACAAGGGGTGAAAGGATTCACCAGAGACAGAGCGGGGAGCAGAACAGATTGAAACACACTGCTGAGGGGAGCAGCGGGCCAAGGCAGGAGAGGTCTGCTGAGCCCTGTGTGTCAACTCCCTGGCCGGGGATCGAACTCGCGCTGCTGTGCCACGGATGCTTCACAGTGTGGTGCTCAAGCCACTGTGCCACCAGGGAGGCCCCTGTTTTACTCTATGTCTCAAAACAATAATTCTTCAAGGGAGAAATTTATTAAGGTAACTGCTGTATGCTCCAGCAAAGTCTCCTGAACAGATTTCTGGGAGCTCCGAGGGTGTTTCCCAAGAGTTCACGCCCGTGTCCAGGGAGCCCTCAATGACTCGCCCTTGCTCTTCTTCTTGCCTCCTAGTCCACCTCCCTTTCTTGGGCAGTGCTGCTGCTGCTGCTGCTGCTGGTTTGACCCTGACTAGATTTGTTGGCCCTTCCTTCTAGTTTTCTAAATTCTTCACATATTCCATATTCCATCGGGAATATTTTTAAGTGATGACAATAAAAACTAATGGAAATTTGATTTATATCATCTAGATTAAATTTAAATAGGTTCTTCATGTTTTTAACTCAAGCATTTGGAATTATTCTTTCAGAAATGTATTTTAACCCTTTCTGGTCTAAGGAATTCAGATTTGAAAAGTTTCTCTTTTCCCTCTGGATGTCACTGGATTTTGAAAGGTCAATATATTTGCCCAGAATCTGTTTCGAAGTTTGTGAATGGATGATCAATAGCTCACAAAATCTGCAGAGTGGAAACTACGATGGGCTTTGTGTTTTCCTATAGGATGTGAGAAGCTCTGTATGTAGTAGGCTATTCAGTCTTCACCATATTGGGACAATTTTTTTTACTAATATGTTCAATTTTTAGCATTTTTCTTCTTAGCACTTATACAATCTAATTTAATTATTTATATGAATCACTGTTAAATGTTTATCTGATAAAACTTCTTACTAACTCCATGTCTACCATCCCAAGTAGAGTTCACTATCTCACTTAGAGGCTGTCATCTGCTACATTTTTTTCTCTATTCAAATCGTTGTATCTTTTCTAACTATTTTTTTTATCTTACTGGTGGTAGCCTCTAGATCAGTATTAAAGAGAGGCAGTGATAGCTGACATCCTTGTCTTGTTCAAGAGCATGCTTTTAAAATTTCAACATTAAATATAATGTTGGCTGCAGGTGTTTGTTAGGTACATTCTATTACAGTAGAGAAATTCCCTTTTATTATATTTTGTGGAGAGATAGGCTTTTTGTAAAAATCATAAATGCATATTGAAAAATAAAGAGCACAGTCTTGCCTTACCATATATTTATATATTACAAAGCTACACTAATGAGTGTGGCGCTAGCAGCAGGATAACTGAACAGTAGTGGTCTAGAAAGAGATGCAAATGTACATAAGAATTTGGCTGATTTGTTCTGACTCCCTCTGTTTCACTTTCTAATATTTTCCTTTATTTTTCTTTTTTAAAATTATATTTATTGAGGTAAAGTAGATTTACATTATTGTATCTGCTTTGGGCGTTATAAGTTTAAACCTCTACAAATGTAGTTATCCTCCAATAATCCTCCACCACGTTGCGTTGGACCCTTCCTCTCGCTGAATCCAACCCCACTGGCCTCCCCTACTTGCCTCAGTTTTGTAGTCAGATGTGAAGAATTTGATTGGTTTGGTTTCAAATCTTTCTTTGTTATGTTTCTCTATATTCTACAAATAAGTGAGACCATCAAGTATTTGTGTTGTTCTGATTTATTTTGCTTAGTATTAGAAGAAACCTCTCTAGTTTCTTCTTTACTATCTTTATGGCTTTTTTTTCCTGTTTCACCAGAGCCACAGATTCTTACAGCTTACTAAAGAAGTAGTTTTCTGGAATTTTCTTTTGAATTCTGCAACATTATTATTGTCAGAGATTTCCTTGATTCTTTCCAGTGACCTTTGTTTTTCCTTTAATTCCTTATTATGGAAGATATGTTTGAAACTTCAGCCCTGATACTTAGTAGCTAGTGGTATGTGGTGTGTTATTTTTTTCTCAACTTCATTTTCCCTGTCTGTAAAAAGGACAATAAGAACTTCATCACCAGGTTCTTGGAAGGACTGAATGTGCTGCTGTGTATAGCATGTTTGGCGCAGTGCTTAGCACTGGGCAGCACTCCATACAATTTAGCTTTAATAAATATATCTGGGCCTGTTTCTCTTGTTTCTCCTCAGTCACAGCAAGTTCCAGTTAAACTTGAGCAAGGGGCATGCGTTGTCCTTTGCCCTTGTTCTTTTTGCTTGTCTGCCCTGAGTAAGAAGGCAGGTTGGAGAATTCAACACCCTGTCTAATTTCTAGACCCAAAAAGATTTTCATACAGTACACATGCAACATGTTGAAGGAACCCCTGTCAGGTAGCTTGGTTCCCTTATCCTCTGCACCAAAGCTGCATATCAAAAATGAAAACCCATTTGCTATTATAAGATTATTCTGTCCCATCTGAGAACAATTTACTCACAGAGAATGTATTCCTAAAATAAAATAGCTACAAAAGTGTAAGCTTATCCCTGAAATTCTTCAGGGATTCTTCAGCTCATTATGATAATGATGACAATGGTGATGGCAACATTTATTGAGTATCACATTGCAGATGTAAAATTTCCTACTTAACTCATAGACATTTGAATCAGCAACTCCCCAAGCAAAAAAAAAAAAATCACGATACTTAACTGTAGCGCTCCCTGGGGGACACACATTCCCTGCAGATGTCATCTTTTGTATCAGTGCTTTCAGTCTTGACTGAGCCACTTGAGGAGCTCACAGCCTAGAACTGTCTATTTTTGTTGGCTGTCCACTTATCTGCCTTTACCAGTAGGTTATGTTTGATCTCAAGATGCAGTTCTAAGCACAGATTGTAGTTGAGACAGGGAACAAACCAGTAGCTTTCTCTTTGCATCTGGCTAAAGAGACACACTTATCATCATTAATAGCAAAAAAATTTTAAGCCATCAGAAAGAATTTTCTGTGGCAATTGTGGAAATCTGAGAATACACAAGTGTTTTTTGGTATTCTCCCCTCCTTAGATCCCTTCTCCCTTTCTCCTCCCTTTTAACCACATAAACCTCACTTTATTAGTGTTCACTAGTTTTTATAAGTATTTTGCATTTGTGGAACCATCTGCTGTGGCAACATTCAATATTTATCACTGTGACTTGCTTTACTTGAAATCATATTCTCTTGAAATCCTGGTTAACAACAAAATCACAACCAGTTCTTTAGGGACACAATCTCAGAAAATCTAAACAGAATACCTGAACTTTGTTTTAGTGAGCTGAAGTTCATAAAGCCTCAGGTATTTATACAATTAAGAGAACTAAGAGGGAAGCCCAGTGAGCACAGCAAGATTAGGTGAAGGATTACATGTGTCTAGAGTGCCTATATAGAAATTTTCTTATAAAAGATCAATTCCAATCTCAGAAGCAAATATGTCTAGTTAATATGGTTGCTTTAGTGAGGTTAATTAGGGAATTCAGCAAGAGTTTCCTTAACCTGTAGGTGAATTTTCATTCAGCCAACAGTTGAGTGGGACCAAACATACTTCTATTCATCAACCTAGAATAAATGAGCAATGCATTCTCCAAAAGAAGAACATAAATAGGACTAAACAACTTCATGAAGAAATTGTTGACTGAAATACCACTTAATGTGCATTTTTGAAATACAATTGCACACAATAAATATTGATTGAAGTACCATCTAAAGTGTATTAATCTACTTAAATATAAACTGGGAATATGGGAAAGGGAGAGATGGCTTCTTGAGAAGATGAAATTTGAATTGACCTAGAATGAGTAAAATTCTTAATAAGCAGATACTAGAGAAAGCCATTCTAATCACTATCACCACCATCATCATCACTGATATTTATTCATGTTTACTATAAGCTAAGCATTACTCTAAGTAGCTCATATGTATTATTTGACCTCATTCTCACATCAATACTGTGTGATAAATATCATTCCTCACTCCATGTTATTGATTCAGACACTGAGGCACTGAATCAGAAACTTGCCCAAGATTGTTCAACAATTAAGTCATAAACAAAACATGGCACAGAGGTCATGCTCAATTAAAAAAAATTAACTGTTTTAAAAGAATTAGTTGAGCAAAGCATAGCACACAAGGAGAAATGTATAGAATTTGAAGAAAAAACATAGATTAATATGACTAGACACTAACAAATGTTTCGTCTCTGGAGACAGAATCATGTCAAATTACAGAAAGCTTTAAATTCTTTCACTAAATTTACTTTTATAGCAGTATTCTGGGGTTAGTGAGAATCATTAAAGGTTTTTCAATAATTGAATGTTATAAAATCAGAGGCAAATTTGGAGACAGTGAACAGGAGATACATGACTTAAACTTTGCAGCAATTTTCAGTTCTCTTCTCTCCTTTTCAATTTATTTACCGACTAAAGAGCTAAATGTTCGATTTCATTTGAGTTTAATGCAGATTCTGAAATAATGTAACCTATGACACCCCCAACAAACATGAAAAAATTGACTCAATTCATTATAGACTAGTAAGTATATAATAATAGTGAATCTTGTTAATTTCATGAAATTATTATTGTCCATATCTCCTTTCTCCATGGCATACATATATAGTTGCCTGTAATTACTGAATGTGTTTATCAGCTGCATCTTTATTAAATAAAGACAAAAACTAAATAGGTTTACTCTGCATAAATCTTTTCCCTCCACTCCAGGCAAGCTGCAATTAGCAGCCAAAGCAATATTGAAAAGGGCTTAGAAAGAACAATCAAAGATGTGTGAATTATGTGTATAGCTGAGTTTAATTAAATCCCTTTGCTGAGAGAAATGAAAGTGCTAATAGTTACTCACACTTTTCAGCTGCTCATATCAAACCCCTAATAGAACCCTCTGAAGGAAATTGCAAAAGGTAGAAACTCTACTCTCAGCAATCCAGCTGAAGTTCAACTATTAAAAGGTTCAGACCACTCATGTGCATATTCTCCAACCCTTGTGGTGGCAATATATTACTAAAACATGATTATTCGTAGTTAATTATCCTAACCCATTAAATTACTGAGTTGTATAGTAAGACTTAGTTAATATTTTGGCAGTAAATCAAAAAATATACTCTGTGTGTGTACATAAATATAGACACACACACATAATATACATTTTTTCTCAGTTTTTTTTTTTAAAGATTTATTTATTTATGCATACAAGCACTAGGGCACAGGCCAGAGGTGTGGGGGGGTGAGAGGATTCACCACAGAGAGCGGGGAGC
>JAGFMF010011694.1:127722-199636 GCA_019455555.1 Galemys pyrenaicus | reverse complement strand
GTTGATCTGCCTGTTCTGCTCCCTGCTCACTGTGGTGAATCCTCTCACCCCCCCACACCTCTGGCCTGTACCCCAGTGCTTGTATGCATAAATAAATAAATCTTTAAAAAAAAATATAGTACCATTTGTGTTCACCACAAAAAGTTAAATACTTAACATAAATCTAACAAAATATGTACCAGATCCATGTGAGGAAAATTATAAAACCCTGAATGAAGAAATCAAAGATCTAAATAAATGAAGAGATAGTCAATGTACATAGTATAAATACTTTACATTGTCAAGATATCAGTTCTTTCCAACATGATTGATAGATTCAATACAATCTTAATCAAACTTCCACTAAATTATTTTGGAGCTATCGACAAACTGGTTCTAAACTTTATATGGAGAAACCTAGAGTAGCCAACACAATATTGAAGGAAAAAAACAATTTTGGAGGAGTGACTAGAGAATTCTCATATCATCCTTCACCCCTCCTCACTATCCCTATTATTAGAATCTTGCATTAGCTTGGTATATTTGCTATAATTAAGGAAATAATATTGATATACTACTATTCATGAAAGTCTGTAATTTGCCTCAGGGTTCACACTCTGTGTTGTACATTCTATGAGTTCAAATGTACAATGGCTTGGGTCTACCAATACAGTACCATATAGAAGAGTTTCAGTTACTCAAATTCTCTGTACTCTACCTAATCCCCAAACCCCTCATTCAAGGCCCTAATAGCCATTGACCTGTTTTACTGTCTTCATAGTTTTGCATTTTCCAAAATATCATATACTTGAAATCATACATTATATAGCATTTTCAGAGTGGCTTCTTTCATGGAGCAAAAAGCATTTAAGTTTCCTCTGCATTTTTTCAAGGCTGGATAGCTCATTTCCTTTTAGCATTGAATAATATTCCACATTTTATCCATTCATCTAATGTAGGATATATTGGTTGCTTTCAAGTTCTGTCAATTATGAAGAAAACTGCTACAAACATGCATATGAAGATTTTTACATATATATATATATACACACACACTTTGGGTATATATGTTTTTAAAAATAATAATTTCATTTTATAAAATGTTATAATACATAACATTTATATAAAATGTATAAAAGTCATGTTATAATAATTAAAAAGTAACAATTCAAAGAATCCTATGTGCAAATTTATGACAATAAGTAATTACAGGAATGAATTTATGAAAACAGTTTGATTCCAAAAGAAACAGAAAAAATATGCTACATAAAAATACGGAAAACAATGAAGATTGTTAAAGGTAGGACTTTTAAAAAAGCCACCTGTTCCACATGGTTTTTTGGATGAAGCAAATAATCGTCCTATATGCCAATACAAGCTTTTAATGTTATCTATCTTTTGCAGTGTTCCTGCAAGTTTGCTATTAAAGTACATTAAACTAAGAATAAAATAAAATAAAGTAGAGCCTATTCAATTCAAACATAAACTCATGCCACTTGCAGCAATGTGGTTGGAGCTGGAAGGGATTGTGCTAAACAAAAGAAACTGGAAGGAGAAAGATAAATACCAGATGATGTCACTTATACGTTGAACATAGAGAAACCAAATAAAGGGTCAATGACAAACATTAAAAGCCCTTGAAAGCTGACCATAGATCTGAGACATCCAGGGGAAGGGAAAGGGTTAGAAAGGGTGAGAGAGAGCATCGTGGATTATGGTGGAGGACTATGGGAGCTTCTGCGGTAGGCATGCCGTGGTGACTACACCTGAGGAAGGAAATCCTACACTTCCAAAACACTAATAAGGTTGTAAACCAGCGATACTTCAATTAAAAAAAAGTAGCTCCTATTTAAAGCAATAAGAAATTAAATTTTAAAGTCACCTGGGAATAAACAATAAATATGTAAGCACTATGAGATGAAAATTATAAAACTTTCTTGAATGACCACAAAGAACACTAGAAAACTGAATAAAATATTGTTGCTTTATCAGAAAACATAAAATGTTTCCCATGTTGATACAAAAATTTCAAGCAATCTGAATCAAAATTCAATTGGATTTTTTAATTGTTAAGTTGATTCTGAAGTTCAGTGAGAAGAGTAAATGAGCAGAGAACATTTGGAATAAGCACAATTAGTGATCAAAATGTATAGTCTAAAACTATACTAATAGTGATATTTGAATTTTTTTTCATGGAAAAGGTGTGTTCAGGGACAGAGTCACATGTGTGAATATTACAGTAAGTAAGAAAGAATTTCAATTAGTAAGAAAATTACTAACTAAAATTTGATACTAAAATTATCTAAAGGAATTGGAATAATTAGGCACTTGTTACAGAAAAATGGAATAGAGTGAATTACAGAATTAAATACAGGAGAAAACTGAAATCATAAAAGAAATTTGGAAAAACTTGAATAGTCTTCATATGATCTGGGAGGGAGCAGAAGTTAAAAGCACTTCCAAAATAAAACCAAAGGAGGAACCCATGAATAAAGAGAATGACAAATCTGGTTTAAGCAAATTAAATGCATGGATATGTATAGGGAAAAAAACGGAGGCATTTTTCCCCTCTGTATGGGTGATAGCTTTCCTTCTTTATGTTTTCTATAAATATTTTACTTGTGCAGTGAGGAAATGCTAGTAAATAAAAAAATGACAATAAAGAACTTAACAATGAAACTTGCCTGGGCCCTCCCTGGTGGCGCAGTGGGTTAAGCAATGCACTATGAAGCAAACCATAGCTCGAATTCAATCCCTGCCACCAGCTGGGAGGTGACCCACATGGCGCAGGCAGACCTCTCCTGCCTGGTCCGCTGCTCCCCTCAGCAGTGAATTTCAGTGCGTCTACCTGTTCTGCTCCCTCCTCTGTCTGGTGGATTCTCTTACCGCCCAACACCTCTGGCCTGTATCCCAATGCTTGTATGTATAAATAAATAAATCTTTAAAAAAACAAAACAAAACAATGAAACTTGCCTGAATGAAAGGCTATCCTACATCACCATAGAGCTGAACTGTGAGTAAAGTCCCTCATGATTTCTTTTCATGACTAAATTTATTATTTTTGTAAAAATTTATTAAATTTGTCAACTCCCCTTATACCCAAAAACATAAGTTTTCTTAACCAAAGTGTAAAGGGAAAATTAATTCCTAATACATTATGCCTCCATTTCAAATTTCTAAGTTTCTAGAATGGTGCTTGTTATGAACCATTGTCAGAAGAGCTGAGACTGTGTTATGCAGTTGAGAAAATAAATGGTGCTTGACAAAGACACAAAGTAGACTTTAAGTTTTACTGAGGCACAAGGACAGTTTGTGCTTCATGACTGGTACTATAAATAGTACACACTAGGTGTTCAGTTATTGATATCTGCTCAGCATTCAGTCAGATCCATCTCTGCTTTGGGAAAGGCTGTCTTTCCATCTTAAAGTAGGATTCACTTTGGAACAGTTAATCAGGGGAAATATTGCTTTCTGACTTCTTATATTTCAGTAACAAAAATGCTATAAGAAGTTTGAAAGTACTAGGTATTTGGACCTCGTAAGGAGTCAATTCAGGCAACTGCAATTTTATTTTTAGGAGGAAATGTGGATTCATACCAATGGAAAAGAAGACAATAGTATCTATCAATGCTGAAGGTTTTATGATTGCTCTCTAGCCTAAGTAAATCTATAATACATAAATACAACGTATGAACTATAATTTTGAGCAGTTTCCCTTACTTTCAAAGCACTATTTCATCTGATTAAGATGACTATTTGACTAACAAAAATCCCAGTAATTACGATTGGGAATTAGGTGAGGCACCTCTGATAAGTTGTTGATATGCTTTATTTTGTAAGCATTATTTCTATTATGAGGTTGAAAATACACCAGTAAGTTACTTATGCAAATCTTAATTATACCACATTGGTAACTGTAAAAAGCTAAGGGCTATATAATCGCTGTGCTTCACATGCTTAGTAGTATTAATAGAGACCTTTCCCTCCCTTCGTTGTAACAACTTCCTAATTCATCATATACCCTTGATATCCAGTTATTCACTCTCTCTTAAGTCTGTTGTTAAAGGTCTATCATTCTTCAAATTCCTAGTGTCATGTGTTACATTCTTCTCCATTAAATCCAAAAAAGAATAATTATCTGAGGACCTCTGATGTCCAGCAGATTTAACTTTTAATTCTACTGATATTCTCCTAGGTATCTGGGCACAGTAGTTTTATGGATTTCTTAGGGCCATACTAATTAATCTGTCTTTAACTTTGCATTTCTATATAGTATAGAATTACAGGAGGGAAGTATGTATAAATGTGTGTGTATATGTTCTTTAATTGAAAACACAGCAGGATAAAACAACCAACTGTAAATTTATACATAATCTTCTAGAAAATATCAGCCAATTTCTGAAAAATCAGAAGCCACAAGAAACTCTTTTAACAGTGTATAAACAAGGCTTTTCTGCTAAAATTATTTTTTTTCAAATTTCCATTTGCAACACCTTACCTTCACATAGTGTTGCTCTTAATTAACTCTTTTTGGTTTGGATTTTAAAATATGCACCAACTAAAGTAATGGGATAGCTGAGCTACGAAAGGAGGAATGGGTAAAGCAAGCAAAACAAAACTCAAGACTGGAGATAAGCCAGTGTAATTTTAAGAGATTGTGTCTCAAGTGTCTCAATATTAACATCACAGCGTTTAACTCGTATCACTGAATACTACTTCTCTACCATCTTGCCCAGAAAAACAATTAGGAGCCCACATGAACAGTTTAGGGGCTAGGTCTAAGAGATAGAATCACCTAAGTCTGAATTCTAGATGTTCACTTACTAGCTAGATAATCTAAAAAAAAAACAACAACAAAAAAAATCTTAACCAACCGAATTATCAGATTCTTATTTGTAAAGTGCTGGATAGTACTATCTACTTTTCTCTAGCCTAGTTGGGAATAGTCAGGAGAAGAGTTTAATGAAGAGCAGGTAAAAGATGGCCAAGGTCCAGGATTTTGTTTTGACTGGTGGGATTATGGATGCTTATTATATTTTTTAAATCAATAAATTAATATCTAAATAAACATAGGTCATGGATAGGCAAAGGATGTTATTTACTTTACAATGCTGTTGTTAAGATTTAAATAACATGTGAAACATTTAGCACGTTTGGCACATTGTAACTATTCTAAAAAGATAGCTGCACTATGATGACTGAGTAAATGGCAGGAATGAAGGAAGAGGTAGAACACAACTTAAAAAGAAGAACAGAAGAAATGATATTATCTTCTAAAAACTGGCCCTTTCTATTTACTAACCTAAAATTCAGGAAATTAATATTGTATCTAAATGATTAGACTCATTCTCACAAAGTATATCATTAATACACATTTAAAAGTCTAGTCCTACTGAGTAAATAACCTAGAGTCATAGTACTATTTAAATAGTTGCATATTTACTTGTTTTCTATATAAAGCAGGGTTTTGCCTTCAAGAAATTTTCATTATTTGGTACTGAAAGAAGCAATACAAAGACATGGATCAATTACAAACCTAGAGTGCACTAGAATATTTGACAAGAATAATTCCTAACAGGAGTTCAGAGAAGAGAATGCTTCCTAAAATAAAAATCTGTGCTTCAAAAATGGCAGGATTTGAAAATACAGTGAAAATTGGGTTGAGCACAATCCCATTTTAAAACAAGGGAGTTTCCTTTCTATTCTTTCGAGAACAGGAGGGTGATGTCAGTCCCTTACACCCATTACTTTTCCATTACCCACAAAAGCAATATGCCCAGGGAGAAAATTTGACCTCATGTTGTATGAAACAATCTCTTTCACTGTCTTGCTTCTTAAATACTAATCTAATTTTAAAATAGATTCTAAAATACTCCCTAGAGACACAGGACAGGCACAGAGACAGAAAAGGAGTGCCAGAAATTGGGTCAAGTTTGGTTGTACCTGAAACTACATGAGAATATGCACAACTCTAGAAGACTGGATAAAGAGAGATGATATAAAGAAGAAAAAGAACTTTAAAAGTAATAAGAGATAAAGTAAAAACAGAGAAATAATTTTGTTATTTTATAGGTTATTAGAAGATGGTATAAAAACTTGGTGAGACAAAAGTCATTTCAATTAGCCAAACTATCAAATAGTGAAAATGATTGCGCACAACATAATTTCATACACACCACACACACACACACACACACACACTCGCTCTCTCAATACTGGCAGTTGAATAGAATAAGAAAATTTACATGAAAATAATAAATTAATGTTCCCTTCTACTATGAAATCCTTTTAAATAATTTTACTTTAATGAGTAATCATCCTAGGAAATACACACTGTACTAAGATATAATTAATGTAAATATTCAGACAAGAATACCAACGTTGCTTGAAGGTTTTGCTTGTGGCAAAGTTTTACAGACACTACTCCCAGATATATGAAATACCAATATAGAAAAAAATAAAGATTTCAATGAAACATGAAATTATAAGAGATATAGTGTAAACTGATCTAGAAGACCCAAGTTTTTACTCCAAGGACACAAATATAACCAAGAACACAAAGAATTTTAATAAGTTTTAAAAGCAGTAAGTTCAGAGGATGAATAAATACAGAAAAACTATTCAGAATATGAGAATTACTTCTCAAATGTCCCAGCATGAAAAACTATTTAAACAAATTAAGTAAAAATAGTGTGTTATTTTAAAGAGTGGGTGATATTTAACAAATGTTAACACATATTCATCAAATATTTATTAACTTGTTACTTTGAACAGGACAGAGTCTCTACTTTCATTGAGCTGATATTCTACTTGAAGAGACAAAACAAAGAATCAAATAAATAATTTAGTTTCAAATTGTAACAAATGCTATGAAGGAAAAAAACAGGGGAATAAAAAAGACAGGGAATGGCTGGGGATGTGATGAGATGGGGTTCAGTTTTAGAAAGCACACTCAGAGAAAACTTTTGTAGGGTTATATTTGAGCAAAATATGAGTGTTGAAGAAAAACAGTCTTGTGAACATTTAGGCAAACAGTTTTCCAGGCCAAAGGGGATAAGGGTACAAAGGTCATATAGTAATACAGATAAAAAGATGGGAGGGAGTGGATAGATGGATGTGAAGGGAAGGAGTGAGAAAGGGAGGAAGGGTGTTCTACATAGACCTGAATGAAAGGTCACATATAAAAAACATATGCAGAACACTCCATCCAACAGTACCAGAATACGTTTTTCCTTAGTGCATGTGGAATATTCTCCAGGACAAACTATATGTTAGAACATTATAAATCATAACAAATTTAAAAAGATTGAAAGCATACAAACTATCTTTTTTGATAACAATAAAACAAACTAGAAATCAATATAAAAATTATAGGATGTAAAAAAAGTAGTGTTAAGAAATAGATTTGTAATTACAAATGCATACATTAAAAAAGAAATATTTTGATTCACTACCCTAAGTTCATACGTGAAGGAACTAGAAAAGTAGGGATCTACCCAAAGGACACAAAAATACATATCCAAAAGAACACCTGTATCCCTATGTTTATTACAGCGCTATTTATAATTGGTAAGACATGGAAACAACCCAAATGCCCGAATATAAATGACTGGATCAAGAAGATGTGGTACATATACACAATAGAATCTACACACTATTCAGCAATCAAAAAAGATAAACGAGTCATTTGTAGAAACTGGATGGAACTAGAAGGAATTATGCTCAGTGAAATATGTCAAAAAGCAAGAGAAAAATATCAGATGGTTTCACTTTTAGGAGGAATATAAAGGAACAAAAAAAAGGGGGGGGCTCAAGGAAAAGAACAATAACAATTTAAAAAACCACAAGAAGAACAAAAAGACAAAGACAAATCAAAGGCATCTTGAGGGAGTTGGGAGAAGGGACTGGGATGAAGGCAGAAAGAGCACAAGTGACTAAGGTGACAGTGCACTGGTGAAATGGTGGTGGGAATTCCATGGGGACAGCAATTGATGTCAAATATATATAAATAAATTAATTTAATAATAAAAATGCAAATCAATAAATGATACAACATGAAAAAAGGAACTAGAAAAATAAGAGTAAACTAGTAGAAAAAATAATAATAAAGATTATTATGGAGATAAATAAAAGAGAAAAATCAACAGCATAAATCAATGAAACCAAAAGATAATTCTTTGAAAATATCAACTCAATTGGGCCTCCCTGGTGGCACAGTGGGTTAAGCAATGCACTATGAAGCAAACCGCAGTCACTGCAGCACGAGTTCGATCACTGCTGCCAACCAGGGAGGGGACCCACATGGCGTAGCAGACCTCTCCTGCCCCGCCTGCTGCTCCCCTCTCAGTGTGTTTCAGTCAGTCTGCCTGTTTTGCTCCCCACTCTGTCTGGTGAATCCTCTCACCTCCCATGACTCTGGTCTGTACCCCAGCTCTTGTATGCATAAATAAATAAATCTTTTTTTTTTAAAAAAGAAAATATCAACACAATTGACAAATCTTTAGCTAGACTGACCTAGAAAAAAAGAGAGGATTTAAATTACTAACAACATAAATGAAAGTACAAACATTATGACCAGTTATAAAAAGAATTATAAGAGAGTACTATGAACAATTTATACCAACTAATTAGTTAACCTAGATGAAACTATCAAATCCAAAAAACACAGTCTATCAAAACTGGATCACAGTTAAAATGGAAAATCTGAATAGACCTATATAACTTATAAAGAGAATGAATCAATCAAAAACTTCTCAAAGAAGAAATATCTTAGATCAAATGGTTTCACTCATAAATTCTATCACATTTAAATAACAATTAACATCAATATTCAAACTTCTCTTAAAAGTGAACAGAGTCAGCACTTCCTAACTCATTATGAGGACTGCATTACCTGGCTACCAAAGGCAGACAAAGACACTACAAGGAAAAAACTACCCTCAATAACCTTGAGTATTGATGTCAAATCCTCAACAAAATCCTAGCAAATTGAATTCAGTAACCTATTGAAAGGATCATATACCATGACCAGGTAGGATTTATTCCTGGAATGCACGGATGGTTCAATATATGAAAAAATAAGTCAATGTAATATGACACATTAATAGAATGAAGGGGGAATACATGATCATCTCAATTGATGCAGAAAAGGCATTTGATAAAATTCAGCACCTTTTATGATAAAAACACTCAATAAACCAGGAACAGAAGGAAACTTCTGCAGCATGATAAAGGACATTGTTTAATGTTTGCATAACAGTTATAAACATCTCTTTGAATACTGCCTTCATTGCATTCCATAAATTTTGGCATGTGGTATTTTGTTATCTTTAAGCTAAAAGGATTTTGCAAAAATTCTGCCTCTTTGATGTTCCCTTTCCCACCTTAATAATCCATTGCCAAATCACACCTGGATCAGGAATTGCATCATATCAAGAATACTAATCTATGTATACCTCCTTCCAACCTGAATTTTCTAGGTACCTGCAAGTACCTAGAGTATAGCAGGTTTTGTCTGTTATACCTTTGTTAAATTAACATTTGTTAAGCAGAGCCCCAGGCTGCCATCCTTCATGTCTCAGAACTCTCCCAGAGAGGTACTCCAACAACTTCAAAAGTTCAATCAGCTCTCTTTTTTAAATATTTCATTTAATGTTTTATGTTTCTTTCAAAGCACTTTTCTAGTTATATATATATATAAATATATTTAATATATGTCTCTCCCATTATACTAGAAGTATTGTGTGTTTACCCTATCATCCCTAGCCTTATGGCATTTTGCCTGGAAAAGTGTGTCCTTAATATTTACTGAATGAATAAGTGAATGAATGAGGATATAAAGATGAATAAGACAAAATTCTGGCTCAGAAAATACACTCACAAATCTTTCCTTCTATTCTCAATGATTTGTTTTCCTTACCAGGATTAGAAATGGCAATAGGAGCAAGATGACATTATATTGACTTTATATTCCTTAGTGAGAAGACCTTTTTAGGTCAGAAACTGAGTGATGAAGGTTATCACAGCAGCCTGGATCTAGGTTAGTGAAAATGGCAGAAGAAGCAGGATAGATTGGGGGGGGGGCAAGAAATTAACTACGGGATTTATTCATTATCTAGCAAAATCCAGAAGCTAGGACAGCTAAAATACCCATGGCTGGAATAAATTTGTTTGAATTTAGACTTAAACAATTCAATACTTATATTCTTTTTCATATATTTGATATTTCTCCTACTCTTAATAAAAGCTTTTTTTTTTTTTTTTTTATTGTGGTGCTTGTATCTGTCTAAGGGCAAGATCCAGGCTTTCACTCAAAAGACAAACAAGTGGCAGCATCTGTTACCTTTCAAAGTCAGAAACATCCAAGGTAACTTGAAAAAATAAAAAGTTGAAAGGTAAATGTGAGTTCTTAGTGATTTCATCTTTTTTCTTCATATCAAGGCAACTTATAACTTTGCTCTTCCTTCCCTGGAACCTCTACTTTATATCACCTTGTAAATTCACCCTTGTTTTCTCTCTCTATGGGTAACATCCTCTTGAGCTATAAATATGCTTGTTTCTCCTTTCCATTACTTCATAATATCACTTAGCTACTATATCATTAGTCTTCTTTTATCATTAAAGCCTCTTCATTTTTATACCTCTACCCTCTGTAATGTGACTTCTACTCCACCACTCAAAAGAATCTCCTTGGAGTTACTTTCTATCTGATAAATCCAAAGGGCATTTTCTAGTCTTTACCTAGCAGTATGCCAGTAACTCTTGAACAACCAGTTTCTCAGTGCAGTATTTGAGGAACCTACATTAATAGTGTATTTTCACTTACAGAGACTTTGGGACTCCTCCTATTTTTTTTACCATTTTTTGCCTGTTACATACTTTTCTCTTTCTTATTTAAAAGTTGAGCTTCTAAAAGGTCAAGAAAAAGTCAAAACTAGTAAGCTGACCATAGAACTAAGGCATACAGCAAAGGAGGGGGAGGAAAAGGGGTGCAAAACAGGGGAGGAATGAACACAAGGGGAATATGGTGATGGTTCACAGATGGTATGGTGGTGGGAGAACTATGAGAACTACAACAATGTAAGAAATAATTTAATTAATTAATAATAAAATAAAAGTTGAGTTTCTTAGAGGTCTGTGTTCTGTCCAATGCTGCTCTTTTCTCAACAAAATTTCATGGTGAAATCAAGTAAAATCTTATAGTTTCAAATACATAGTTTAAACAAAAACTCTACCCTAACTCCCCGATGGATATTTCTATTTGGAGGTTAGACAGATTCCTCAACCCCAAGAAGTCATAATCTTTCCCATAATCAGCCTTTGCAGCCAATGCTTAATCAGTAAATAAGTGCTTTAGCTCCTAAATAATTCTTAAATTCATCTCCACTCTCTATTCTTATCACTTCTGCTTATTTCCTAGAGTTGGAATATTCTCTAAGGCAATCTATAAAACTCAAAATTAAGCATTTCCCTCTTAACGTCACACTGGTCAGTGGATCACTGCTCACTGGTAGTATTTCTCAAGAAGTACATTGTGTTCTAAGGGTAAAAAAATAAGGTTTTGTGGTTAAATAAGTATAGGAGTTACTGAGTTAAACAAACCAAAGTTGTGTTTTGTTTTTTACTTTTCAGAACCTTCAATATGCTACATGTGCATCATGGATTTTTGAGAGGAATAGCATTTGCAGGGAATTTCAAATATTTGACAAGCTAAAACTTTGTTGTTTTCAGTAGGAGAAGGAGGTGAGATAAAACACTATTAACTGAAAAAAAAAATGCCATTAGCTGGAAAAAAATTGAACTCATAAAAACAGTAAAAAAGTAGTTGTTAGGCGGTGGAAGGTTGAACACATAAGGAGAGGTTGGTAAAAGAGTAAAAATACTTGCCAATAAGATGAATAAAGCCAAAGGATCTAATGTATAACATGCTGACTATAGTTGACAACACAGTATTGAATAATTAAAATTTGCTAAAAGTATAGAACTTCAAATTTCTAACAAAAAAGGGGAAATATATGAGGTGGTAGATGTGTTAATTATAGGGTGAACCCTTTTACAATGTGAGGATCCTTTTATAATATACTTACATATCAAATCAAACTACTTTAAGTATCTTACAATTTTATTTACCAATTATACCCTAAAAAAGCTGTTGCCTTGGAGTTAAGTCCAATTTCTCTCCTCTGTTGCAGTAGCTCTGAATAAAGTATTTCTTTAGAATAAGCAATCCTATTACCATTCTGCAATTTATAAGTATTTCTCAGAACACAGCTAAGTGTGATCCTGGTCCGTATAACAAGGGTCAAAGCTTTCCAGAAATACAGAACCCTTTGGACTTCATCTCTCCCTATTTCTTCAACTTGAAATTCTGCTTCTTATCTTAGATCTTAAATTTCAATATAACACTCTTGTAGTTCTTCATATAAACCACATAGTTTGCCTCCATTCTTTTGTTCGTGCTCTCCTCTAAGCGGGAGTTCTTTCTCTTCATTAGCTTTCTTGTGTCAGTATTCAGTTCTAGTATTGGCTCTTCTAGAAATTCCTTTCTGGCTTTTAAAGCACCCTACATCAGAGTTACTTTTGGTTTTGATACCCAGTGTACACCTCTGTATACTTACTATGTTGTTCTATCAACGTCCATCTATTTACTTTCATTCCAAATTGTGAGCTCCTTGAAGGTGAGGTCTACACCTTGCCCACTTTCACCATTTAATATAGCACCTGTCTATATTAAGCATGTCTGACATTTTGACATATTTGGGGCTCTCCTGCCCTGGAGAGATTGATAGAGACAGAAAAGGACCTGCCTATAACCATGTCTTTCGTCTGCAAAGATAAATCCAAACCCAAAGTCCAAAGCCCAAATCCTCAACAACCTTCTTTTATTAGACTTTCACAGGCTTCTTGCACTCAAGGCCAACATTTCCCTGTGCTGATAACCCTGGGACCAGGTAATAGATATCTGGAGGAAATCCCTATACCTAAGAGCCTACTAAAATTATTCCAGTGAGCCAATCTTAAATCTGTTTCCACATTTCATCAGTTCCTTCTAAAGAAAACACAATCAAGGCTCTTGCCCACATTTTCCCTTCACTTCTTTTGATGTTTGACCAACCCTGTAAGGCATGCTCAGTCTCCTGATTCTAGTAATCTGTGGATAAACTTTCTTATGACAATCATTTCTACATAGGTATATCTTACTATATATACCTGATTAAAACAAATCCTGGTACCTTTTATAACACTGTCACATGCTAGATATTCAATAAGTTTTGTATAAGCGAATTGAATAATGAACATGCTTGTTGTCACCAGAAAATATAAAAGCTGCGATTTTGAATTAGTCTGTTAGTTCCTCTAGTCTTGTAGTCTGACATTAGTGAATCCATCATAGAAGAATGTAGTTTTCTTCTTTGAAGTCAACAGTAAAGCCAAATCTTCATTTAAAAAAAAAGAGAGAGAGAGAGAAAAGAACCTTGGGCTTTCCCCATCTTCCTTGAATATAGAACAAAACCAAGGGGGCAGGTTGTCTTTGGTTGCAAACAGAGAGTTTGTTCTCTTTCATGCCTACAATCTTCACATCCAACCTGTAAGGTTAGGAATAGTGAGGAAAGTCCATAAATTAAGATAATGTTGACATTGAGACAGCCCAGTTAAATCCTGTCTAAGCAGTGGCAGAAGAATTCCCTTTGAGTCCTTAGAGGCCATCATTTTTTTACAAGAAGCTGAAGTGCATACCAATGTTGCTGCAGGCCATCCGTAAACATTCTCAGCTCATTTGAGCAAACGCGGAAGGAGACCTTGTCCTTCACTTCCAGTTAAGCCTGGTCATTGAATCGGTTAGAGTCTTTATATTGCAAGTGTTAGAAAAACTAGCTCAAACTGGCTTAAATAATAACTCATTGGTACACAAAGGATATCTGGAAGTAACTGATTCGCTTTTAAGGTTAAAATAATTAAAACAGAAGATTCTTTCAAGACAACATATAGAGGCAATAAAACAATATTAAAAGAGAGAAAAAAGAAAAGTATTCAGAGTGAGGGTTATCTGAAGTCCAGGAAGGTTAGTGGATGACATGGGGAAGAAGCCATGTGGCTTAGATTTGGTTATCTGTCAAGATCTTAGTTTTTGTTTTACATATTGGATTTGAGGATATTTATTACATTATTGAAACCATAATAAATTACTTAACAAGCACACTAGTTGGAAGCAAAGTAAGAACTAAAATGAACTTTTCTAGGAAAAATTCTAGATTGCTCCTCTAGCAGAGGAAAGCTATTGTCACTGGGCATGTGGGCTCCTGGTCCAGCAGTTTCTCCTGCACCTGGGAGAAGTGCAGAGTGACTCTGTAACCTGCGTTCAGGCAGGCACAAAGCCAGGGCCTTATGGCACGCTAAGGAGGGATTCAAATTGAAAAATTTTATATGAAATAAATATGTATTTTGGGGGGTAGAGAACACATTTTTAAGAATAGCTATTCCTAAATATAGTAAATAGATTGATGGAATGAAATCAGTTATCCAAGAACAATTGTCAATTAGTAAAATCTTCCATTACAAATTGATAACTTGCAAATAATGAATGACTAACACTGGCATTAATGGTTAAGACAATTTAATCATAGGAGAGCTACCTGATTAAGAAATTAAATATCTTAATTTTGATGAGTAAGACCCATAAGTCCTGTTCTTCTTTTATTTAATTAATCTCAAATGAATAGGGACTTGAAATTATATGATATGTGGGGCTTATCAGGAAAAAAGAGCATTTCAGTATTTTTATGCTTTTTGTTGGTGTTACTGGGAATTGGATAGAAGTGGAACTAAAAACAAAGTGTGATCATTACAGAAACTTTTCCTCCTTCAACCATGTTTATGAATTTCTCATAATGGTTCATCAGTATCTGACTAAAGCTGTGATTCCTCAAGCACAATAAAATGGAGTTCAGTAAATTTGATCAATAGAGATAGCTGAATTAAATCGCATAAGGAAAAAGAACTCTCAAAAACAGCTGTCTGCCTACTTCCCCCTCCATAGGTTTATACTTGAGGGAATTTTGACTCCATTTAACTTTTTTTCCCTATATGTAAGATTTAAAAATTAATTTGCTGAAAAAAAAAAAAGTTAATTTGCTGGTACTGTCCTGAGCTCACACAGTGTGGAACTTATTTCCAGTAAACTAGATCATCAAGCATTGCAAAGTCAGAACATGTTTGTTTCTTTATTGATCATGATCTGCTTAATCACAGAGTGACAAAGCCCCAACAAGTTGCCTCATCAAGTCATCGTGAATGTTCTAGAAATGACTGGATGATCACTCTGTAATTTGCTTCCTTTTGGCCACATGGACTTGGTTGTGTATTGCTAATGTTGTAGTAGCTTCCCCCTGGCTAAGGACCCTTAAAGTTAGTTTGGAAGTTTAACTATAAATCAGTATGAAAGAAAGTTTTTGAACAAAGGTTACAAGATTCATGATTTGGTGGGTAGCTAATCTAAAAATAAGGTGTAGTATGAATGGCAGGGAGGACATGTGAGTGAGGCAGTTATCCTAACATTCTTTAAAGACCATAATGGAGACTCGAGTTTGGCAAGTCAAGGTAAGTAGGTAAGGAGGAATGGGACAGGGAATGCTCAGAGTAGTAGTAAAGATGCCAAATTTAAGTTGTTGGCAGGATATCCAATTTCAACATATAGTAGGAAATAGAGAACTGTGCTCTGGAAGGTAACATTAGCACTTAACTAAAGTGATAGCAAGTCATCTGAGTAGAAATCACTATGGCTATGAAAGATAACAGGTAGATCTGAAGTGTGAGTATCTGATCTCAGGGCCTCAGGAAATTATAATAATTGCACAAGGAACAGCACAAAATCCTTCCCCTCTATACTTAGCGGCTTTATCATCAGAATCCTTTCACGAACAACAACATACACACACAAGGGAGCAAAGAGATTTGCAAGGCTTTAGGGAAAGAAGACACGTCTTGGTTATGAAATATTGTGTAGAGGACAAGAAGAATTTCCCTTACCCTCTTAAATTGACAAAAGACAATAGGAGAAAAGCATACAGACTGTATTTGGTGTTAATATTTTTGTGCATACCCACAGGATTTCATAAAAAGTAGTACATAGGCCTGATTTATATGTCATTTATAGAGCAAGAAATTGTAGGCATGTGACAAGACAAAAGAAACTGTAGAGCAATACAAGAGTAAGAATTTATAGAGATGTGACAAGACAAAAGAAAAAGAGGTTTGGGTGGGGGGCAGTAAATTGTGGGGAAATTACTAGGACCTAAACAGGGTAAGTTAATGGGGGAAAAGCCTTATTTCAGTAAGGTTTTTCTGTTTGGATTCATTTTGGCATCAGTAATAGAATGTTTCAGTAATAAGAATGTGCTCTTCTTTCTACTACAGGGAGGGAACCTTTATCATAGAAGCTTTTATGACCTGCTTTTAGGCTGAAAGGAAGAGGGTAGAAAGATCTTCCTGCATTTGCTATTTCTTAAGTAACTTCAGCTTAAAATAATCACTGTGTCAAAGAGGCATATTATGGTGTGTGTTATGTTCTGACCTCCATTATTGGCCATCCTTGCCTGAGAAATTTTGCTGAAATGCAACACAAATATACCAAGATGTTAGCACACATGTATGAAGTACACCACAATATAAAACTTGAAGATATCAATTTGTTATGTTATATATGTGTGTGTGTGTGTTATGTTTCTATAAAGGGGAAGTGTAGGGCCTCCCTGGTGGCACAGTGGGTTAAGCAACACACTATGAAGCAAACCGCAGCCACTGCAGCACGAGTTCGATCCCTGCTGCCGGCCAGGGAGGGGACCCACATGGCGCGGCAGACCTCTCCTGCTGTGCCTGCTGCTCCCCTCAGCAGTGTGTTTCAGTCAGTCTGCCTGTTCTGCTCCCCGCTGTCTGTGGTGAATCCTCTCATCCCCCCACACCTCTGGCCTGTACCCCAGTGCTTGTATGCATAAATAAATCAATCTTTAAAAAAAAAAAGGGGGAAGTGTAGACTGATAGATCCTTTTAATTATTTAAGGGTCAAAGCACTCAGCATTTAAGTACAGATTGTAAATTATGAGTAAAAATGTTCTTAATTCTAATTCCATTATATTAACTGGTCATTTCTGCTTGATTCGTCAAGAATAAGGCATCTAATCCATTTATTTTGCACTTTTAGGAGATTTTTGTCCAGAACTAAATCTAATCTTTTTCTGCTAAAATAAATTCCTTTTTCTAACTTATCTACACTTTACATTAAATGATGAAAATATGTCACACCATGATGATCATATTACTACAAGTAAATATTTATATTTCCTTTAACATTTAGTTCATAGGATAACTTATTTGCCATTTACACAAACCACAAAGTAATAAACTACCTCAGGTTATTTCAGTAAAGGGCATTTTTTTAATAAAGAAAACAAATATTAATATTTACTCATTTTTATAATTTTAAATGTAGCCATCTTTTACCAGTACAAATATGAAAGAAACTAAGCAGTTATATACAAAAACTAAAAGTATTTTATTACCTACCATATTATAGTATTAACTTAATTCTTTCAGCATTGCAGTATCCTGCCAAATTAGAACTATACTAAGCACTTTGGGAGATGAGAAAACGAAACAGTAGTCCAATTTTCAGTGATTGTTTTTCAAAGTAAGGGGAATAAGATATAGCTAAGTGATGAATATAAAGAAGCATAATATAGAATAAGAAGCCATGTTGTAAGACAGGGATACAAAATGACATTCCAGACTGGGGGACTGAGGCTTGGGTGCTTAGAAAGGCTGCATGAAGGACAAAACAACCAAACTGTATTTGAAGCTTAGCAGGACCTAGAATGTGGCAGTAAGTGAGACAACGGTCACTGACAAAGATGGACAGGAGCGCACAGTTGGAAACATATAGCTCAGCGGTAAGGAAAAACAAGTGTTTGGTTTGAACTAAGGGCACACTGACTTAGCTCAAGGCCTGACAGCCTCAAAGGTCATGCCACAAGGAATTTAGACTCGATTCGGAAGCCAGGAGAAACCACCTGAAGGTTCAGGGGGTAGGCAGAGGCCTGGGATGATCATAGCTATATCTCCTAAAGACAAAATGACAATACTTTATTAAGAGAGGAAGAGAGGCTTGGAGGTGATCAAAATGAGGTTCTGTCTAATTAGGGTCCAAGATTAAATGTCTCAATGTGTATCAGTGTCCACATTTCATAATTTCACCACATCCTGTTTAAAATGGTGACGTGTTCAAAGTACATGAAAAATAATTTTCTGTCTTAATATGGATTTTAGCCTAGGGATATTTTGCAGAACTTAATTGATACATCTTCATGGATAACAGCTAAAGCACAGAATACCATGGAAAAATCACACAGGGCATTGCCAACTGCTTGTTGTCAATGAAGATTAGAAATAACAATTTTGAAACATCCTTCAGAAACATCCTTGATCCAATGTCACAAGTAAAGCAGCATTAGGGTTTATTTTGAAGTTTGACTGTTATATTTATAAGGATGGTGGCTAAGAGAGAAAAACAATCAAAACTTAAGTTTATTCAATATCACATTCAATGATAAATGATGTTAACTGTTAGGCATTTGGTTTTATATAAGTATTTTTTGAGGCCAAAGTCTGAAGCAACATTAGGCAGTGCAGTCTAAGGCCTTTCAGAGAACTCCAATAACAGCTGTAGAAATTTTCAAGTTCATTAGATATGATGCCTCTGACTAATCTTTGATAAATTTATAGCTAACAGAGAAAAATGGGACTTTGGTGGTACCTAGTGAATACTTCATACTTGCAGTTTTTTAAATTAATTAATTTATTTTTCTTACAATGTTAGCTTTTCTTTTCTCAGGTGTAGTCCCCAGAGAATGTCCACCACCAATTCACCTGTGCACCATCACCATAGTCCTTTGTGCTCTTCCCTCCTCTGTCTTGTTCCCAATCCTTCCCCCTTCCCTGCAGAATATCTCTGACTTATAGTTGTCTGTTTATTTTTCTTCTGTTTTGTTGTTGTTATTTTCCCCCCCTTTGATTGCCTATATTGCTTCTGTAAGTGAAACCATGCAGTATTTTTCTTTTTCCTTTTGACTTATTTCACTGATCATAAGCCCTTCAAGCGCCATCCATGTTTCTGAGACTCATTCACCTTTGCTCTCTGTCATCCCTGGCTCTTTGATGAAATTGAGAAAGTAACATTGACCATACACACATATACACACAAACAACATAAAAGTAAATATAAAGTGAAATAACTTCGAAAGGGTGAGAACCAGACACCATGAAAAATAATGAAGGAATGGATGGACAAAAGAAATCAGAAAAATCTTTTTTGAGGAAGCAGTATTTAAACTGAAGCAGAAGTCCACTAGGAAAAGAGGGGCAGCAGTTTACAGTAAGACAGAATCCCAAGTCTGGTTAACTATAATAATTTACAATGAAATTACATGACCCTGCTCTACATTCTGTTGGACCTAGAGGTATAACATAAAAATATTATAGATCATCTAACAATATGTGAAAATGTCACTCATTAATTTTAAATAGCAATTTGCAATCCTATGGTTATAAACTATTTGGCCTGGGGCAATATATTTCCATGTCTTATGAAATTATTAATTCTCATTAAACGCTAATGATCCTTACTGCAAAGATTAGAGCTAATTAACTACTCCTTTCACCTACATGAATTTATTAGTTATTCATGATGAATCCAGTAAATGTTTCTGTGTTAGTTGGCCAAAGTAAGTTTTATGAGCTAGAAATCAACAGAACTAAGCATGAACATAAACAATACTTTGAAAAATGGGCATGCCATCATTTTATAATAAAGTTAGAAAACAGGTGAACAATGGGACTAAGCATTATGACTTTATAGTCATCCATTTGACTTTTGTCTGCTAACCAAACATAGTTGTAGGTGCTATGTGATGAGCAGGGTTAACTACTCACCATTTCAAAACAAAAGTGGATCCCAGGACTCTCCCTGGTGGTGCAAGGGTTAAAGTCTCAGCGCTACCAAGCTATAGCCAGCCACTGCAGCAGTGTATCTCAGTAGATCCACCTCTTCTGCTCCCCACTCTGTCTTTGGTGAATTCTCCCCACCCAGCACCTCCTGCCTCCATCCAGTTCTTACATGCATAAATAAATAAAAAAAAATTTTTTTTTTAAAAAGTGAATACCAGAAATCAAAGTCTTTAGCATTGAAGTCCTTGATTAAAATACTGCCACTAGGCAGAACTCCTCTTGCAGGTTTATATAGAACCAGGAAGATTTCAAACAAAAAAACTGGGGCCTCCCTGGTGGCACAGGGGTTTGAGCGCCACACTGTGGAGATTCCACAACTACAGCAGTGGGAGAGTTCATTCCTCGGCCAGGGAGGGGACCCACATGGCGCAGCAGCTGCTCCCCTGCCTCATCCGCTGCTCCCCTCCACAGTGTGTTTCAGTCAATCTGCCAGTTCTGCTCCCCACTTTTTCTCTGGTGAATCCTCTCATACCCCCATATCTCTGGCCTGTACCCCAGTGCTTGTACATATAAATAAATAAATCTTTAAAAAACAAAGAAAGAAAACTACAATGACATTAAGACATCACCGGGTCAAGTACTAGCAACAACAGCATCACCTGGGAACTTGTTAGAAATTCAAGTTATAGGTTCTCCACCTTGGCTACTAAGAGAGGCTCAAGGTAAGGCCTTGCAGTATACATTCTTCCTCACTTCAGTTGAGATGATTCTGATGTACTCTGAAGGGGTCATCAAAACTCATTGATTTTAAAGTCCAATAAGACTCAAAAGCTAGTCATGGTTTTCTTGCACTTTCTATGTTATTTTCTTTAATTTCTTTCAATTGGGAACAAATTAAAGCCATGTACAGCATATTCTCTGCAGCCACAAATTCAAAAATTTAGCAATAAGTTTTAATTTTAACTTTGAATAAGCTGAACTTTTAATGTTTTGAATATGTTAAAAATTTTAAATTTTGAGAATTAGTGTGCTGTTTTTACTCAGTACAACTTAAATTCAATGATAAAATATGCTACTTATTATATTTCTTTTTGAAAAATGTTGTATATTTTAAGATATACAAACAGTAGCATCAAAGTTGATAGTTGCTCTTTTTAGGAGAGCCTGTATTAGAATATAATCAATTCTTTTCTAAAACTTACAAAATTAAATTATAGCTTCACATTACAAAAAGATCATATATGACTTTAAAAATATATTTTCTTACATTATTTAAAAATTCTTAAGAATTAGAGAGAAGACTTGTAGGAGGCACATGGAATAGAGAGACATGTGAAGAAGCCGTGCTTGCTTCTCAGTCATGACTTTGCACCAGGAACTTGGAGGACATGGAAGGAGACACTTGGAAGAGACATGGATGGGTGTCTTAAGCAGTTGCTGCTTACAACCCATGACAGTGAAGTTTAGCACTGTTTCGAGGACATGGAGCAAAAAATGGAAAAGAAATCCAGTCATTTTAGTAAAGTAGTTCCATTTGCCTCAGTGTTCTGTTAAAGACCCTTCCAACAGGGCCTCCCTGGTGGTGCAGTGGGTTAAGCAATGCACCATGAAGCAGACCGCAGCTACTGCAGCACAAGTTCGATCCCTGCTGCCAGCCAGGGAGGGGACCCACATGGCACATGGCAGACCTTTCCTGCCATGCCCGCTGCTCCCCTCAGCAGTGTACTTCAGTCGATCTGTCTGTTCTGTTCCCCACGCTGTCTCTGGTGGATCCTCTCACCCCCCAACCCCCACACTTCTGACCTGTACCCTAGTTCTTGTATGCATAAATAATAAATCTTTAAAAAAAAAAGACCCTTTCAACAGTAGCTGTAGCAGTCTGCTCCTGACGACTTCCAGGTAGTGCCTCCAGTTCTCCATGTTATATTCTCTCATGTAAAAATAAGATGCTTGAGTGTGGAGATTTGTCAAAAGACTGAAAGTGGACATACCATATGACCCAGAAATTCTACTCTTAAGTATCTACCAAAAAATACAAGAACACTCCTATGTTTATAGCAGCACTATTTACAATAGTCAAAATATGGGAAGAACATAAGTGTCCAAAAACAGACAAGTGGAACAAGATGTGGTATGCATATGCAATAGAATACCTCGGCTATCAAAAAAGGATAAATCATGCCATTTGCAGCAACATGGTTGGAACTAGAAGGGCACATACTAAGTGAAGTAAACCAGGAGAAAGACAAATATAGGATATCATACATGTAACATCATCAACATATAACATCAACGCCAAACTTTAAAACAAACCCTTGAATTCTGACCATAGGTTTTTGGCTTTCAGAGGGGTTGGAGGAGGGAGAGGGGTGAAAACAAGAGGATGGGGGGAAAAACACAATAGAATATAGTGAAGGAGTATGGGTGTTTCAGTGGTGGGAGTGCTACCGTGACTACATGGAGGGAGGAAATCCTTTACTGTCAGAACACTAGCGAGGGCCCTCCCTGGTGGCGCAGCGGGTTGAGTGCTGCTCTGTGAAGCATCCGCTACACAGCAGCACGAGTTCGATCACTGGCCACGGAGGGGACCCACATGGAGAGGCAGACCTCTCCTGCCTCCCCGCTGCTCCCCTCAGCAGTGTATTTCAGTCGATCTGCCTGTTCTGCTCCCCACTCTGTCTCTGGTGAATCCTCTCACCTCCCACTACTCTGGCCTGTACCCCAGCTCTTGTGTGCATAAATAAATAAATCTTAAAAAAAAAAACTAGCAAGAGTATAAAATAATGCTACTCCAATAATAAAAATATTTATATTAAAAAATTTTAAAGGTAAAAATATTCTTAAGAATTAAGTGTATACAACAAGAACAAAAGGTCAAAGATAAACCAAAGGGATTATTCAGGGGGAGGGTGGGGAAGAGATGGGGATGAGGGCAGAAAGAGCACAAAGATCTGAGGTGAAGGTGCACAGGTGAAATGGTGGTGGGAACGCCCTGGGGACCACAAATAATGTCAAATATAATTAAATACATCTAATTAAAAAATAATTAAGTGTATATACAATTTTTCTGATGTATACTTATTCCAACTAATTCAACCATATTCATACACATTAGTTAAGTTATAAGTATGCTATATACATATAATATATGTCATTTCTTATGCCAGGCGGGAAGCCCTCTGGAATCCCCAGGGTATCATGAAGGCATTCCTCCCTGAGTACGGTCTGATTTGCTCTTGGAGGACCTTGTTTAATCATTCTTTAGCTCTACATAGTACATTTTTTAGAGTTTTCCAAATCCTGTGAGCAGTCAATTAGGTAAACAAAAATGTTTTAGTTAAACCTACGTGTGAAAATTGCAATGAACATTGTAAAGCAGATGCCAAAAACAATTTTTAGAGGAAACATATCGAGTACAATGTTTTGAGTCACAACTAATCAGTAATGTAATAAATAAGAAGTCTCCACCTTCCTGGGGGTAGATGGGTTATAGAAAAGGAAAGGGCAGCAAGAGAGCCAGTCTAGGAGGTGAGTTTGGATGAACAAAATGCAGGAAAAGAGAGTTGGTATTTCCTGTTTATCCTACTTGAAAAGTCTAAATGACTCCCTAAGGTGAAGAAGCTGAGGTATTATTAACATGTTTCTCAAAACTATAATAGGTTATATAAGTTCTTCCTGGTAAAGACCCAGAGATAGAGCTAGGAATAAATTCCTACTTGTTATACTTGTAATGACACACTTTTTTCTATATATGCTACTGTAACTGACCATTGAAAAATGCAGGGGTTAGACACACTGAACCCACACACACTCAAAAGTCTACATATAATTCTGATTTCCAAGAAAACTTAACCACTGAGAACCAGCTATTGATCAGAAACCTGAAAAGGGTCGATTAACTCATATATTTCAAGTTATAAGTATTATGTATTGCATTCTTACTGTAAGGTAAGTTAGAGAAAAGAATAATGTTAAGGAAACCATAAAGAAGAGAAAATATATTTATAGTATTGTACTACAGTTCTCAGTAACATGTTTATAATGACAGTTTACAAGAAAATCCACATAAAAGCAAACCAATGTAATTCAAACCCATGTTGTTGAAAGGTCAAATGTACAATTAAATTAGGGTGTACACTGTCTTAACATGATGGTATTTATAATTGAACTGTATTGTGATTTACATAGTTTCCTTTCCCCAGTAGATAAACAGGAAGCCCACTATCTCTCTTTCACAACATTGAGAAGCTTAAATGATGTTATATATGTAACATCACACACACAGTGCGTGGAATACACAAGAGCTTAGTAATTGTGCACATGTCACCAGGATCACTACCACCATCAAAGGAAACACATCATCTTTGCCACACATTATGCTTTTTGTATTTGGAATATTTTGTACACAAAGTTTCACAATATTTGTATCATGTAAATCTTTTAAAATCTAAATTCAACATTGTCCTGTACCTAAATTGCATGTTAATCTCTGTTTGCTATGGACATCATTTAATTAAACCTACTTAAACACAGTTTCACAGTTCTTATCCATGGCATAGTTTCAGAAGTTTCTCCAAATAAATATTATAATGTGAAATTTAGGAAAAACAACTCTCACTTTAATTGCTAAGTGACCAGATTTCCTTATTGATTACTAATAATTTTATAGTTGAAAGTGAAATTATCGGCACCAGGGCATGTAATGATTAAGAGGCATGCCCAAAGCCACTCTGTAAGCCGTCACAGAGCTGTACTGGCACAGGTCTCCAGACCACAGACCACAAGGCACAGACTTTCATTACCACAGAGGCAGCAAGTCCTCTAAACAATGCAGAAGAGCTTCCCACTGATCACATCAAACACTATGCAATACTGCCCTCCTTAACATAGTTTTTTTACATAGAACACCTTGTCCTCTGAGTTTCAAATGAACTGAAAGAGACTAAAAAGAATAACTTGGTAAGATCTGACCAAGATGGTGACAGAAAAGGCTCCTTGCTTTGCTCCTGAGGAGATCACCCAGAGACACTATACCCAGAGAGTTCTGTGGTTTAGGGTGAAACTGGAACACCCCTGGGACACTCAAAATGATGCACACTGCAGAAGAGAAGAGGAACAGAGAGGAGAGTCATACTTCATTGAACAGAGGTGGATGGAGAGAAGCCCCTGAAGGTTGTAGTCCAGGAAAGAAGACGGGTGCCAGCTCAGACAGAGGTTCTGTGGTGGGGAGACCTAAACAATGTAGGGGTACCAATTCTTGATGAAGAGGAAGTACATGCAGAGGAGCTACTGTGCTCCCCGTAAGTTGGGTTCCTAGTACACTGCACTGCACTCCTCTCTGTCACTGCCCAAGCTGATAGGACCTGGTGAAATATGCTGACAGTGAACATACCACACAGTCTAGATCTGAAACCGCAGAAAGGAATGATACTGGAGGTGCCACAAACACGAGTCAGTTCCCCTCCCACCCACACACATATTTCTGCTAGCAGCTGAACCCCTCCAGGCCCCTCCCTCTCCAACTCAGTCATCACTACCTAGAGAAGCCAGCAAAGTTCATAAAATTAAAATCAAACAGAACCACAACACCACCTGCTGTAAAAGTGAAAGTAGTTCAATCTTTAAGTTACTGCTACAGAGATATAATTTTTGAAGTGAAGTAGCAAAATGGGCAGACAAAACAAAAAAAAAAGTCAAAGTACCTTGAGAACTCAAGATACTATGACTTATGAGAACAACTCTCCAGAATCTAAACAAAAGACGGGAAAGATTTTATCTCCCTTATATAGAGAGTTCAAAATTGCTATAATAA
The DNA here is from genome assembly GCA_019455555.1 of Galemys pyrenaicus. NCBI lineage: Eukaryota > Metazoa > Chordata > Mammalia > Eulipotyphla > Talpidae > Galemys > Galemys pyrenaicus. Next base: position 173,850 of record JAGFMF010011694.1, on the reverse strand, counting down.
AGAAAATAAAAAAGATGGAAGAGAACACAGAAGGGCATATCAAAGTAATAGAAGAGAACCAGAAGAGTTAATCAAAGAGATACAATAAAATTCAGGAAAATAAATCTCACCATTTGCCACAATATGGATGGAACTAGAGGGAATTATGCTAAGTGACGGAAGTTAGGAGAAGATAAATGCCAGGGGAAGAGGAGGGAGAGGGATCAAAAGAGGGGTGGGAAGAAAACAAGGGATGGGACTTCCCTGGTGGCACAGTGGATTAAGCAATGCAGGCCAGGGAGGTGACCCACATGGCGCAGCAGACCTCTCCTGCCTCAACTGCTGTTCCCCATAGCGTTGTATTTCAGTTAACCTGCCTGTTCTGTTCCCCAATCTGTCTCTGGTGAATTCTCTCATCTCCCCACCACCTCTGATCTGCACTCCAGTTCTTGATTGCATAAATAAATAAATCTTTAAACAAACAACAATAGTAAAACACAAGGGACTATGATGATGATGAATTGGTGGTGGGAATTTTACGGGAACTACACCTGAGAGGAGAAAGCAAACACTGTCCAAAATGAATATTATATATAATATATATAAACATATATATAAACAATGATGAATAAATTATACTAAAAATAAATGCCAGATGACTTCACTCATTTATAGATAGATAGATAGATAGATAGATAAGCTACCAAAGGGGTATAAGAGGTGAGGATCAAAGGAGGAGGGGGGCCTTATAGACTAGGGTGGAGGAGGGTGGGTGGCTTGGTGATGGGTTTGGTGTTATAGCAGACATCTGAAGAGATGTGAACCCATACCTATAAATCATATACAGTGTTGCAAACCAATGTTATCTCAATAAAAAATAAAACAAAAAAAGTAACAAAAAAATAGCTTGGGAATTTAATCTGAAATAATATTTCATATAAAGATTTTCAAAGTGTTTTTCTGTGTAAATACTAATTTACTATGTATGCCTGAAGCATATAAATTATATATGTTATATGGGAATATTTACTACACTATGTAATTTCTTGGAAATTCTATATGGTAAATCAACTTATTTACTTAGATTCCAAAAAGATAGTTGGAAAGTTTTTTGTTTTGTTTTGTTTTTTGCCAATGACCTAGTTTATTCTTGAAAAGAATTTAAAATAAATATTGTGGTAGTTATCCAAGACAATCATTCTCACACTTTTCTGCCAACATCTAAAAATACCTGCTCTACTTTTCTAAAGTAAATTTACATTTCGAGAAGGAATTTTCACAACATATTTTCTTCAACCTGGAATTTGATAAGCTTATCAATTTGAGATAAAAAATTCAAGCTCTAATTTCACAAACTGACTAGAAAATTCACTGTTATTTTAGGGACAATATGACTACCATTAATACCTGGCTTATATGTGCCTTCTCCAATTCTGTTTATTATACATAAATAAGGATAATTTCTTTGATCTACATAGTTGACTTCAGCGATCAGCTTCCGTTTGTCTTATTTATTACCTCTGAGTAAATTTTGACTTCAAAATTTAATCGATCCACAAGTAGAAGTTTAAATAGTAGGATCTTTCTTCTTGTTGTCTCTTTGTTCTCTTTCTCTTTTAAACCCTTTTACCTTGCTTAAATTGAAAATACCAGTAAATCTATGTAAACGTGAAGGAAAAAAAATAACCAGTTATAGCCAGAATAGTTTTAAAATAAAACTATTCTAGAATCTTCAGATTCAATAAATAAATGAACTTCAGATATTAAAATTTTTCTGTCATTCTTTTTTTTAAAAATAAACACAAAACTTAGACAGTTACTATTATGGTTTTTATTATTGTGAAGAAAATAGAACCAAGCAGAGTTAAAAAAAAAAAAAAAAGAAAGAAAAAGAAAAAGCAGGGCCTCCCTGGTGGTACAGCAGGTTGGGCAACGCACTATGAAGCAAACCACAGTCACTGCAGCACGAGTTCGATCCTGCTGAGTTTGATCCCTGCCACTGGCCATGGAGGGGAGGACCCACATGGCGCAGCAGACCTCTCCTGCCTCGCCTGCTGCTCCCCTCAGCAGTGTGTTTCAGTCAGTCTGCCTGTTCTGCTCCCCACTCTGTCTCTGGTGAATCCTCTCACCTCCCATGACTCTAGCCTATACCCCAGCTCTTGTATTCATAAATAAATAAATCTTTAAAAAAAAAGCAAAGATTATCAAAGAATTATCAAAGAAACCAATAATATCAAGAGGAGACTAAAGGAAAGCAATGAGGCCTAACACCTAACATTTCCAAAGAAAATGCACTCAGAAATATGTTTTTCTTAGTTTCAACCTTAATTATATTAAAGTTCAGAACAACATAGATTTTTCAAAGCAACAACGTGTTTTTTGACATCCATACTAGAAATGGTTTATGGAAAATAAAGAGTAAAACAGGATTAAAAATAACTCCTAAGATTCTTCTTTTATAAATTCTTCTTTTAAATAAAGATTTTTTTTTCCATTCTGGAATCTTATTCCATAGAGATACCACCCCCAATCCTTTTGGTTTCCCTCTAGTATAAGTTTCTATAACATGAAATAATCCTTTTATTCTGCTCTCCCTGATTTTTATTTTTAATAGTGTTAATTTCATGGACAATTAGTTTCTCACTTCCCCACGCCCATCAAACAGACCAACCAACCAACCAACCATTTTCCTTCCACCTAGTGTAGTTTATGGCATGGTGAATCAACTTTCTTTTTTTAAAAGATTTTATTTATACATACAAGAGCGGGGGTACAGGCCAGAGGCATGGGGATAAGAGGATTCACCAGAGTGGGGAGCAGAACAGGCAGACTGACTGAAATACACTGCTGAGGGGAGCAGCTGGTGAGGCAGGAGAGGTCTGCTGTAACATATGGCTGAGGATTAAACTTGTGCTGCAGTGGCTGCAGAAGTCCCACAGTGCTGAACCTCTAGCTCCACCAGGGAGGCCCCTAATGAATCAAATTTCTATGATTTTGTATTATGATGATAAATCTACATAGCTAAGCTGAACAAGATGCTAAGATAACTTTGCCCAGGTGGTTTCCTTTGCTTGGTATTCTCTGTATCTACCTCTGAATATCCACACACTTTCTAGAGCAAGGCTCTAATTTTCTGAAGTGTGGCAAGGAGACAGGTGCCCTTTATGTGAGGCGATGGGCATGATCCAGGAGTTCAAGTGATAATTTTTCAAACAATTCTCAGAATGTTAGTTCCACTTTGTGCTCCCTCTCTCAGAGGTTTTTCTTCCTACAGATTCCTGTGGCTTTCTGGAGTTCCGAGGGAAGTTAGCTCTCTACCCACAGTCTTTGGTTTCAACCTTATTCACACTTCTAAATAAGGTATCACTCATCTGTTTACTCAATCTTTGTTGACATCTTCTGTTCATTGTCATTTCCTCTCCCATTCTCTTTGTTCTTATGGGTTTGTTCCTTTTTAATCCTTTCATATCCATTTGCTGTGGTTTATAGAAAAAAACACAAATAAATGCATCTATCCAATCCACCATAGTTAATCGGAAGTATTTGTGCTGATTATTTGTAAAGCATGATTTTCTATGGTTTTTTTTTTTTTGAAACATAATCACTTCCATTTCTCTTTTGTCTACTCATAATTCTCTACAGGGAAGTATGATAACTAATTCATATGGATTTTTTTTAAGTGGGGACAATATTCAGTCCCAAGTAAAATTATAATGTGGATGAAATTCATGTTCAATGTTTTTACTTCCCCATTCTTTTGCCATTTTCCCCACTTGATGGCACCCTTCTCCTATTCCCTCTTCCTTTCATCTTTCCATCTCCTTTTTCCTTTCTCTTTTTCTTCCTCTTCCCTGTCCTTCTTTCTTCCTCTCTCTTCGCCATCTCCTTCCACCTTTCTCCCCTCTCCCTTTCCTCTCTCACTCTCACCATCTCTTATGACGTCTCCAAGAAACTAGATTTTAGGGACAGAAAAGAGACAACCTTGTTCATACTAGGGTATAAGTGATTGATACCATTAAAAGCTGCTCCTCAGGATATTAATAGAATGAACAATTCCAAGTTAAAATTAAGGTAATCTTGAATTTCAAAAACTATAATTTGGAAACTCTCATTGAGAATAGGAATATGTTGGGTAAAGAGTAAAATGAAAAATATGAGATGGGGCAAAGAAAATGTAGTAGAAGGGACTAACAGAAAAGACATATTGATGACCTTGTCCAGTTTCAAGGGATAATTTGGTGTTTGTCTTCTTATGTATGCAAATTGGAAAGAAGCCAGAGTAAAAACATTAAGAAAACAAAATCCTATATTCTTCAGAAGATATAATAAGCTTTAATGCTGTGAAGATACAAATATCTGGAAAATTCTTTCATGTTTTGTAAATGAAATATGTGTCCCAATTTTCATTAATACTCTTATTTAGTTAATGTTTATTAATAAGTAGCCTGAGTTTTTGGGTTAATGGCATCTAGAAAACTTAGATTTTTGAAACAGAGGGAAAAGATTTTAAGTACAAATATAATGGAAAATAAGGAAACAGTAAATAATGCTAAAATTCATATGCAACCACAAAACAACCTGAAGAACTTGAGAAAAATAAAAGCAAAGAAAATGGTAGTATGCTCTCCAATTTCAAACTAGACTACCAACCAAAAGGGTTGGTAAAAAGGGTATGGTATAAAAATAAAGACACATTTGTAGTAAGATATAGAGCTACAGTTACCTAGCAAGACACAGGAAATTTTTTCATTGTGCAAACCTGAGCCAAATCTTGGTAGAACATCAAGCACACCTAGCCCCCTCCTCTGATGGCCAGTGGTCCTCACAGATCAAATCATTGTGACAACAACAAATAAAGTCCCATCTTTCCAAACTTAGTATCAGTGTTGGGACTGCCACATGTGAGAACTACTAGAAACAACACCAAAATGTAGGTGAATCAAATGCATCAACAGTATAAGTATCTTTTGAAGATGTGTTTTAGACATACATCAAAGGTTGATTTGAACTTTAATTAAGATACTTAAAGACTGTCTAGGGTTTTTAAAAATTAAAGAGCTTTTAAGATATAATACTTTGTCCTCCTTTAAAAACTAGACAGTGATAAAAGCTTAAAGCTGAGGCAACCACAATACTAATCACAACATTCCATTGAAAGCTCTCCAATGGAAGAGATATAACAACTATTCTGTTGCTCAATTCTTTCTTTTATCAAGTCACTTAATACAATGAGGTTTATCTATAACTATGTGTTTAACCTTATTATAAATTTAGGCTTTTGATTTTGATAATCATGAATACAAATAAATTATTTCCTTTGTATTGATACACAACTTAGTGTTGTGATATATGATGTCTCTTCTTTTAAGATTTATTTTTTATGCATACAAGAACTGGGGTACAGGTTAGAGATATGGGGGATGAAAGAATTCACCAGAGACAGAGTGGGGAACAAAACAGGCATACTGACTGAAATATACTGCTAAGGGGAACAGCAGGTGAGGGAGAAGTCTACTGGGCCATGTGGATTACCTCCCTGGCCAGGGTTCGAACTCATGTTGCAGTGGCTGCAGATGCTTCATAGTGCAGTACGTAACCCCTTGTGCCACCAGGGAGGCCCTGTGATATATGATCTCAAGACTATCTTCTTAGAAAGTTTCCCTTCCTATTTTGGCATCTATTATAGGCAAAAGAATCTAAGCTAAATACCAAATTTTTAAAATAATATCAGGATTGAAAGCTGTTGAAAATTCTTTGTAACTATGCTTCAAGTTTGAGCATTAAATTGATTAGTTAAAAAGTCTGAAGCTACTATGCTAAGTGAAATAAGTCAGAGAAAGATAAATGCCATAATACTGTAGAATATACTGTATATGGAATTGTTTTTAGAAGTGTGAGAGGTAAGGGTTGCAGGAGTTGGAGAAAAGGGTAGAGGATCATAAGGTACAAATGTCCTTATAAAATCTGTAAGTATTTAATGTACATCAGTGACTTGTATATTTGAAAGTTGGTACTAGAACAAAAACATACAGACAGGCCAATGGAATAGAATTGAGAGCCTGGAAATAAACACACACTTATATTGACAGTTAATCTATGACAAAGGAATCAGGATTATACACTAAAGACAGGAAAATCTCTTCAATAAATGGTATTGGGAAAACTGGAAAACCAAATGCAAAGAATGAAACTAGACCACTCCCTCACACAACACATAAAAATTATTTCAAACTACTCAAAAGAATGTGAGATCCCAAGTAACTGCATTGTTTAGCTGAGTTGCAGTTAATTCATGCAATCAAGAGATACAATAAGTCAGTTGTTTTAAGCTACTGTTTTATAGTGGTTTATTATGCAAAAATAACTAAAGAGAACTTGGTATCTGAAAATGGTATCTGCCTTAACAGGAAAACTTAACACGAAACTAAAACATATGGCACTTGCTTTGGGACCAAGTGGCAGACAGAAGATGGCAGTCCTTAAAGAGACATTTAGCAAAGGTTTGAAAAACAGCCATGAAATTGTTATTGGAGACCTAAGGAAGGAGATTCTGAGTATTACTATCTAGTAATAGAATGTGATCCAAATGTACACACACACACAACAGTGAAACTATCACCTGTAGTAATACAGGATATAGAAAATGTACGTAAGGATCTCATGGGCTGGCGAGGATATTTTTAGGTAGACTGTTGAAAGCGCCAACTGATTTTGTTTCATGTTGTAACTGCCTATGAAAAACTATACGAGGAGTAAGATAAGGGAAAAAGAAGGGAAGTACAATTTTCAATCGGAATTTATAGGAACATAAAGGAAGCAGGATTTACTAGGTTTGACAGCAATGTTATTTTTCTAAATGACAAAAAGACTCTCAAGGTAAGTAATGGATTCAGATTTGGGGGGGAGGGGTGGTAATGGTGAATCAAACCCAGAATACTGAAAGCAGAGTGTCTCAGTGTAAAGTTTATATCAAGGGTGGGAGGATGACACCTTTTGTTGAACCCTCACGAAGAGTTTAGGTAGTGTGTCATAGAACTTTTAAATGAACAAAAAGGGATCTAGGATTATTTATATATTTAGGAGATTAACTCTGAAGATAGATTATTTGCAATATTTTCTCCCACTTCATGAACTGCCTTTTTATTTTCTTGTGTCCTTTGCTGCACAGAAGTTTTTAATTTTGATGAAATCCAATTTATCTATTTTTCCTTTTATTGCCAGAGCTTTTGGTGTTGAGTTCAATAAATCACTGCCAAATCCAGTGTTAGAAAATTTTCCCCATTTCTTTTATTTTATAATTTTAGATCTTACTTTTAGGTATGTGATCCATTTGAGTTAATTTTTAAATATACTATAAGGTAAGGGCTGAACTTCATTCTCTTGCATGTGGAATCTAGTTTATGACACACCATTTGTTGAAAAGATTGTCCTTTTCCCATTGAATGACCTAGTATTCTTGCTGAAAATTATTTAACAGTACATGCAAAGGTTTATATCTGAGCTCTTTATTGTCCTTCAGTGTTAATTTTAAGAGAGAAGTAGAATTCAAAGTTGTATGTATCATGAGTTCAGGCATTGTTTTTATGTTATAAAAAGTTATTTACTAAATATTATATGTTTATAGTATATAATTTGGAAAGTAAAGTCTAAAGAAAGAAAATAAATTGCTGATATTTATTACACTTATTTTGGCATATTTCATTCACCATGAAGAAATATTTATAGGAGGGAGAAAGACCCAAAGGGGTATACAGGATGGAGATGGAGAAAAATAGAACAAGAAAAGAGATAAATAATTATACATAACCTATGTAAGTAACTGAATCTTATTACAAAATTGAGATCATCCTTTATGGATAGTTTTGTATCAGCTCATATCTAATGCTATATTTTAACATTTTCCAAAGACATTATTCCTGGAAAACATCGTGTAAATGGCTATATAGTATTCCAAGGTCTAATTAACATAGCACTATTAATTTCACTAGTTCCAGTAGTGTTGCATCTTGTTTACAATTTCTCACATTTATAGTTCTGTGATAAACATCAATGATAAACTTAAATTTTACAGATGTTTATTATTATATTATTATAACCTTAGGCATGCAGTTCTTCAATAATAACAAAAAAATTGTGTGAACAGAAGAAAGTAAAATTTTGTGCTAGACTTTTACAAGCTGACCCTTTCTAGGATGTGTTTGCTCCATGGCATTAAAACACTTCCCAAAGTTAAAACTTTGAACACAGGCTTTGTTTTCAGACAAATTTAGACTTCACTTTATAACTACTTATAGTTTCAAAATGACAAGACACCTATTTGTCTCTAACAGAGGACTCTAAATGAAAATCTTGTTTTTAATGGGTGAGGATATGAGCACTTTTTATTTGCATGAGCACTACCAAAGAGACTCAATATAGAGCTTTAAAATGAAATGCTGCAGTTAATAAAGTTAAATTTCTTGATCATTAAAAGGTCAGCTTAAACTATTTTCTAGTTAAATGTTTTACAGGTTTTTTTCACCATCAATTTATCCCTGCTCAGCCAGTTGTAGCTCCTGAACATTTTAGGCCTCACATCCACCCAGATTCAGAGAAATAAAGTAAAATTAAATTAAGGTTCCCCTTAGTATTACTCAATTGGTGCATTATGTATGCAGAAATGGGGCAGTTGTGTTTCTTTGCGCTTTTCCCTCCTAAAGCTTGTATCGTATGACATCAGACACAGGTGGTTGAAATGAAAACAGGCAATTAGCCTTGTGTCTCCCTCCCAACCTCCCTGATTCAAAGAAAAACTGCAATGTAAAAATATTAAATGTTTATTATAAATTACATGAATACTATATTCTTTAATAAGTCTGCTAACTGTAGTGATTGGTTCACCCCTTAATGCATTACTTGAGTGACTTTTCCTCTGATTTTATATATGAAGTTTAAATAGACAACTGTAAGTGAGATTAGGAACACATTCACATCCTCAGGTGCTCAAAATAGCCTCTTAAATGTTCTTCAATCTTTAATTAATATTCTAAATGATCTCAACATGCTGCTGGAGTTGGTTGGTATCACAGACTCAAGGAACTAAAAACAAAAGTGCTACCCAGCCATAGTATTTCTTGCAACATCTATAACCAAGACACACTAAGATTTTACAAAGTCAATGCAAACATAAATATTTAAACTATTTTTTCCCAAAATGTTTTCCATCTGTATGTCATAATCAAATACAAGGAAATGAGCTATGCACTTGCCCACATAATACGATCATCTACTTGCAATAGTGGGCAGTTTTGCACTCCTTGCTCTAACTCCATTCTCATTTTTTTTTTTTAAAGGATTTATTTATTTATGCATACAAGCACTGGGGTACAGACCAGAGGTGTGGGGGGATGAGAGGATTCACCACAGACAGCGGGGAGCAGAACAGGCAGATCAACAGAAGTACATTGCTGAGGGGAGCAGCGGGCACAGCAGGAGAGGTCTGCTGCACCATGTGGGTCCCCTCCCTGGCCGGCAGCAGGGATCGAACTCATGCTGCAGTGGCTGCGGTTTGCTTCATAGTGCGTTGCTTAACCTACTGCGCCACCAGGGAGGCCCCTCCATTCTCATTTAATCCTCCCTCTTTTATTTTCTGGCCTCTAAATCCTACTAATCTCCCAAGTAGGGTGAAGTAGAACATACTTAGAAATTTGGAATCAAATTTAAAACTGCCAGCTAGGCACAAGGTACAAAACCTTGTGCTCCCTCACAAAGGTGTCCTGAAATAGGGGTCTACATGTGCACCCTAATTGCTAAACACAACTGGAGACCAAGAAATTCTAGGCCCTGAAATCCCCCATTGCTTGAATCCATGCTTCATTCTATCTCTTTCATCATTCGTCTGGACTGTTCCAAAATTGCCTTTATTTCTAACCTTGCCTTCTCTACATAAATGCCATCACATTGTTTCCCAAAGACATATTTCACACTAGAGTTTCATGTTCCCACACAATTTTCATTTCAATAAAATTAAACAACACAATGAAGCCCTAATGCAACAATACTAATTAATATTCCATGAATGTTCAGTGGGTTTTTTTTTTCCCTCCATGAGATTTGAAGCAAAATATCAAGGAAACTTCATTTTTTAAAAATCCAGTTAAAATATTACCTTTGATTTTAAATTAAATGGCATAGCTCTCTATTTCAGAGGCAAGAACTTCTGAGTAGGTAATTCAGCAGGGAGGACAAAAAGCTCTAGAGCTCGACTACCTACCTGGCTTCAAATACGTGCCCTGCTAAGGACTAACTGCCACTTCAGGCAAATTACTCAGTTGCACAGGTACTTCAGTTGGCTCATCCGTACAATGGCCAACAACAGGAACCTACCTTGAAGGGTGGTTGTGAGGATCTCACACTCTGATCCATGAAAGCTCTCAGAACAGCCCCCAGGAAGCAGTAAGCACTCAATAAATATTAGCCTTTAATGATTATGTACACCTGGGGAAAATATAAGCAAGAGCCTAAGTATATATTTGTGGGAATAAGATTTATCACTTTTCTCCACAACCATCTTTCAAATTTCTGTAATCTACACCCAAAACAATAATTATTTTGATGAAACTGTGATTACTTCTCAAAGGCAGCTATATTTAGAAAATAAAGTGAAAGGTAACTATTTTGAGAGAGCTTTGCATTTTGTGAAATCAGTGGTTATAAATGCATATTGAATGCCAACACTTTTAACCTTTCTCATAATTTTTTTAAGTTTAACAATTACACTTTTGTGGAAAAAATAAAAAAGGTTTCTCCTTTCTGACTAGATAGGAAATTTGCAGGAATAAGCCGTACGCCATTCTCTATAAAAAGTCTAGCACTTTAGTAGAAAAAGTATAATATATAAATGCTTTTACATCGTGTCCACACAAAGGATTCATGATGTTAATTCTGACTTCACCAAGAGCCTGAAGAGTGGCTGTAGTGGAGCAGTTAGAGCAGTAAGGTATACAGGGTTTATATTTACGCTGATGGAGAACACAGGATGTATGATTCAGTCTTACTTTATAAAAAAAAAAAAATGAGTTTAAAATCAATCAATTCGACAGTAGGTACATACATTCAGTGGACCTAAGGCACTTCAGGGCTCCCGAAGCAGAAAGAGGCCTGCCTGGGCCCTTGGGGTCGCTCAAAGCTGGGGCGACCGGTTCGAGCGCTGGGCGCGGCGGCGCGCGCGGCTGAGGGCCGGCCGGGCCTTTGCGCGCTTCCGCCGCCCGTGCCCGCGCCAGCGCCAGCGCCAGCGCCCTCCCGCAGCAGTCTGGCGAGATCGAGAAGGCATTTGTGTAAATCAAGGCTTCCAGAAAAAGCTGGGAGAACGATGAGCCCCGTGAGCCGTGGATGGGCCGGAATTTGAGAACTGAAAGAGTGGAAGTGAAAGGATGCGCGGGCTTCGGGATTTTTACCCACACGCCCACACGGCAGCCCTGGCGAGGGAAAGAAAGGCCACCTCCTGCTCTTGGGGGAGCAGGAGTCTGCGGGAGGAGAAGGTCACTAATGAGGCTGGGTGGGTGGTTTCTCTATTTTGGTTTCTGGAGGTCTCGAGCTTAGAACGAAGGCCTAAACACCAGTTTGTGCAAAACTACCGCTGATCAGACCGTAAAATAAAACACACGTCCCTGGGTGGGCTCGAACCACCAACCTTTCGGTTAAACAGCCGAACGCGCTAACCGATTGCGCCACAGAGACTTCGGCACAACCGGCTTTCACATCCATACCTTTTATGAAGAATGACAAAGGCAGTACAGACCGAATTTGTGTTTTAAAACCCAGAATTTTAATTTAACTTTTCTAACCGTCTCAGTTCTAGTTTCCACCTTTAAAATATAGTGGAGAATAAAACGCAGCAAGATCGAGCAGAATTTCAAATTGTAAAGTGTATTGAAATACTGTTGCCTTTTTGCAACACCCGTTTGGAACGTTCTGTTTCAGAAATAAAACTATTCTAAAATTTCCTTTTATCAGAAAATTAAAACTTTAATCTTAGGAGTTGAGAAACGCTCCTTTTATTTTAAACTCTGTCCAGGTCTCATCTTCATGGTGTTAAGTCTGTAGTAGCGACAAGGTCATCTGAATTGTATTTGTGTTCTTTCATGTTATTTTCCGGTATTTTTAAGTGCATACATACAATCTCTGTTTTGTATTACATACAATGCAATTGTTTTTCACACTAATGTTTTGTTACTTGAAAAAGACTTTAGAAAAAAAAGCGATAGTATAATACTCGTCCCTGTACATTGTAGTCCCTAGAATTAGCCTATACACACACATTTGAACCATGCTACTTAAAACACATATTTCGCAGGATATTTATAACCCGACTTAAGGAAAGAGAAGTTAAAAGGGGGGAAAGTATGATTTATGACTAACTACTGAGCATTCCTAGCACAGAAGCACCGCTGGCAAACCCTATAGTCTATGTGAAAATCTTTCCCTTTGTGTATTTCCTGACGCCCTTTGAGGTACGCTTCAAAACTTTAAACACTTCCCCCTCTTCACTCTAAGAATTGCTTGACTAGTCTATATTAAACTTTTTATTTTATTTTTTAAATTAAGGTAACATTAGGATCTACATCTAAATTTGGAAGTCACTAAATTGCTCTATCCAGGAATCCTCCAAGAAAGAATTCGTATCATGATTTATAGAAGCCGTGTGTGTATACCTTAGACCAATCAACGTTTTGAGTTCCTGTTCCTTGATCAGACAACTTAAATTAACTTTATAACTTACTAGCAGGGTTCCTTGACAACACTAGGATATCAAACAGCTGTGAATTCATACCAAGGTGTACTACTCCTCTTTTAACAAGCTTTTGAATGTGCACCTGAAAATTCAGAATTGGGGGAAAAATCCAGGAAGTGCTTATAAAAGAATATAGAATGTGATGGGGTTGGAGAGAAAAAGCAGGAACATCATTTATATTTTATGTACCTGTTAGTGTGAACTAGAACTATCAGGCACTGGTCTTTCTTCTCTGAATAACAAAATGAGTATCCTTTCCTTTTCTATTGTTGTTGTGACTAGTCAGAACAGAGACTGCAGTTAGGACCTCACCACTCCTTCATTCAATATTTACTTTCCTGCTTAAAATATTAGGAACAGTGCTTTTCATGTAAATATCTTTAATTCCAATCTCTTTTCCTCACTTGTCATCCTCCTAACCTAAAAGAGAGATGAGAAACAGTAGATGGAAAAAGACTAATTCAGAAAGGAGTATTAACTCATGGCATACTAAAAATTTGTCTTTCTGTATACCATTGTTTATTTTAGAATAGTCTCCAAGTCTGGTTCTCTAGTTGTTAATATTTTTAATAAAATAAATGACTATTACCATAGTTCAATAACTTTGCCATTTATTGTATCTCCACATGAAGATTTTCAAAAGAACATAAAAATATTAAACATAAAATCTCAATATTTTATTCCAATGACATATATCTAAAATGACTTTTATACAAAATGCTCACTTATGAAATAAATAATAAGAGTATGTGTTATCATCTAATATTTGTGATTATCTCATCTTCAGCCTTGATATCTATGCCTGATTTTTAAAGGTAAATTTTGCCCATTGGATTAATTTTAGGTTACCTTCTTTAAATTTGGAGTAGCACAATACAAATGGTTCTTTTAACTTCATTAGTACTTAGGGCTTTATAACTGGTAAAAGTGAAAAGAACTATGCATTTTGCTTCTTTTTTGTATATCACGTATAATTGAACTGCAACTTTACCTTTTGCAAGAATGTGCCCTATCAAAGGGGTTGACCTGTGCAGATGAATGACCTATATATTTTATTTCCTTCTCAGGAAAAATGAGAGAAAGGAACATCTGTGCAAATAAGATCCTCCTGTCTTAAGAGACAAGGCAAGATGGATCACTGATTTATAGACCTTTCAGGTATCATTAATCCAATGCTTTCAAATAACATGACTCCACCTTCTTACCAACAAAATAGGGAACGCACAGGATTTCCTTTAACACAATTGTGCATGACCTTAATTCACTTCAATCACTATATTTCAAAGAATGGTGACTTGTTAAAAATGAAAAGTCCAGTTAGTTAGAATTTAAAAAGAAATGCAGTTATTCAGAGAAAGCATCCTAGTAAAGGAAAGATAATGGCACCAGGAAACAAGGTAAAAGAGAATGTAAGTCAGGTGGTCACTAATAGCAAGTGAAGAACTCTAAGGCTCATTTTCAAAGTCAGCTGAAGTTATATTTTAAAACAGTAAAGTCCCCTTTAAAAGTTGAACCTTTCCAAAGAGTTTCAAACTTAAACAGTTTTTCCTATTCACCGCTCTCATTTAAAACTGTTGACTATGGGTCAGTTACCAGTTTAGCTGGCCAAAGGCATTGTGACACAAAACAGTATTCATAAAGAGTGCTGTTTCATAGCTGACTATTAAGTTGGATCCAGGCACACCATAAGACAATCTTTAAAAGTATATTAAAAAATCATGTCTTCTTTTTTCTTTATTTTTAAAATTGCATCACTTACCTGAAAAAATTTGTGAAATAATTCTGTTTGAGAGAAGTGAAAGGAAAAATATTTTAACCCAACTGGAGGAGACAATTTAGACTGAACTTAAACCTCTAGTCATTATGATCAAGGTGATTTATTCCAGAGTAGCCCCAGTCACTGTCACAATACTTTTTAGTGGCTTCCAGGTGTTCCCAGTGGGGGCAGAGTGAAGTATCTAAGGGTGAAGCCACTGTCCTTCCTTTCCCCAATTTCTACAAATATTTCAGGTGAGGGAATACAAACCAATGCCCTAATATAGCTTCCTCCTTATACCTACTTCCCACAAAACACACTGAAAACTTTGAATTAAAGTTAATTAAATCATTAAGATGACTGTACCAAGTAAAATGCTGGTAATCAACAATTCACTCAATGAATAATTAACAATTGCATCATTAGAATTTTTGAAAGCTTATAAATATTACCTTCAGTATTTTGAGCTCTGGTTGTAATCTAGACTTTAAGCAAGCTCAGTTGAAAATCCATATTTAAAAAAAATGGACTTTATAATATTATAAAATGATTCATCTTAGAATATTGTCAATAACAAATGTTCTTGTTTATTTGAAATACCATCCTACAAAAATATTTTTTTTGATTATGAGATAACATGAATAAAGCACTAGGTCAGTGCTCAGAAAGTAAAAATTACTTTCTCTTCCCTTAAAGATACCATCACTCTTCTAGCCACCCAAGTCGAAATCCTGGTATCATCTGAGTTGCTTCTTCATTTGTTTCTTATCTTTGGTTAATCACAAAATCATAGATTTTACCTTTGCAATGTCTCTCAATTATGACTATCATTTCCATTTTACCCCCATTCCCATAATTCAATCAATGAATCCCATATATGCCATGTTCCAATTTCCTTACAATGTAGGGTCATATAAATGTGAACCAGTAATGATAACAATAATAATAACATTTAATGAGCATTTATTGTCAGATATGTGCATTATATTTATTATTCATCTACTCTAAAGGGGGACTATCATTATATTCACTTTATGGATAAGGCTTATCATGGTTTAAAAATTAAACTCTAAATCATTTTAAATCTTGAAGGATTTGCCTAGGGTACTTCCTTCTGCTCCTTACCACTTTTGTCCATCCCTCAACTCATAACATGCTTATTTTGTCATTTTGCCTAGTAAAGCCTTATTCTTCCTTAAACCTCTTCCTCTATAAAACTCTTTCCTGCTCCATCCAACTGATATAATATTTCCCTCTTCTAAATCATCTAACTTTTCCTCCTCTAACCTCATTATTTTGTAACTATATTTGCACTCAATTACCCCTTCTAATTTGTATACTTTTAGAGGTTAGAAATGTAATCCATCTTTATACCTCCTGTAGTATTTAACTTAGTCATGGTAAACAAATGTACTGAATAAAAATGAAAGAACTTTGCTAAGGATGTGTTGTAAATTATTAGTATTTTTCAGATTTCTATTATAAAGCGGACTAGAAATAAGTACAAAGGTTTATTATAAAAGTTTAAGTGAGATGACCAAGTTGGTCAAAGAAGAGACTAGCAAGAATCTAAATCAGTTGTTTTGGGCAGGAAATTAGTTTTTAAAGCTTAAGTGACTGCTATTCCTTAAGTAAAACTACCTTTCTAGATTTATTAATTTAATAAGCACTTACACAAAACTTTGTGTCAGATGCTGTTCTAAGTCCTTGGCAAATAAGTACTCATTTAAAATTTCTAACAAACTTTTGAGTCAATTCCACTATTATCATCCCTGTTTGACATGTAGGTAGGAAAATTCAGAAGTTAAGAAACTTACTTAAAATCACACAATTATTCTTCTGTACAGTATAATTTGGCATTTTTAAAACAACTTTAAAAAACTCATTACTTAAAAAATTTTAAGTTAGACATAATTTTGGGCTTCAATAAAAGTGTTTTGTTATTTTCTTTCTTTTTCTCAATATTTATTTTAAGTGTAAACTGAAAAAGACATGACATTCCTAGATACTTCACTGCAATTCCTAAAAGTCAATAATTTTATTATAAAACCACATTAACAGTTGTCAAAGTTAGGATCATAACATTAATACAAAAGTACTAAGACTAGTTCTTAATTCAGATTCCATCAATTGTTCCAGTAAGGTCCTTTATAAAAAAAGAAAATTCAAAATCATGATTTGCATTTACTTATCACATCTTTTAGCCTTTAATCTGTACCAGTTCCAGAGTCTGTCTCTTGTGTATTGTGACTTTGACATATCTAAAGAAACAGGCCAGTTATTTTTGTACAATGTCCCTAAATGTCATCTTGTCTGGTTTTCTTCATGATTAGGTACTTTATAAAATATTTTACATCTATGATTACATGGATATTTTAACATCAATCTAAAACTTTAAAAAGAATGAGGCTAAAACAAGCATAAAGGGATAGGTGATGCTGATCATGAGTTTCACATAAACAGAACTCAGTATTCTTGACATACATTATCTACAGCCTCTCATGTTTAACTATTTAAACACAAATATTCTGTAAATAATAATTAAATTTGTATTTAAGAATCCCCTAACAGTATCTCTTTTGTTGTTGGGTTTAAATAAAAAGTGTTTTGTTATTTTCTTTCTCCTGATAAATGCCCTCCAGAAAGAAAAATAACCATTGCATAAAATTGGTTCTGATTCTTTGGTGAGTTGGAGTCCTTAATGAATGGTCATTGTTTTGTGGTACAAAACCAAATCCTATAATTTAAAAAAATTTTCTTAAGTAAGTTTGGCTTATAACTTTATACAGGGTTATGTGTACTGCTTTATAATTCCACATCTGTATATACTTTGTTATGATCTTCACCAAAAGTCTAGTTTCCATCCATCAAAATGCAGTGATTTATTCACTGCCTTTCCCTCTTCCCCTTGATGACCACCATGTTGTTCTCATAATCTAAGAATTTTGTTTTGCTTTGTTTGTTGATTTTCTTTGTTAAGTTTCAGGTATTTTGATAACTGTATTTACTATGTTACGATCACAACTGAAAGTCTAGTATCCAGCCTACAAAGTGTAAATTACCTCCTTAACCCGTTTTACCTGCCCCTCCTCCCTCTGTATTGGTAACCATCATTCTGTTGCCAGAAGTAAAGGGTTTGTTTTTATTTGTTTATTTGCTTTACTCTTTACACCACAAATGTTTGCTTTTGTGGTTTGCCATGAGGTTCAAATAACTTTCTATGTGAACAATGTTATGTTTTAGGTTGATAATTAAATCTGAACATTTTTCAAGCTTTTATATTTTTGCTCCTCCCCTCCACACATTTTACAATTTGATTTCTCTTTACATCTTTCTCTCATATGTAAACTTTAACTAACTGGGTGACTTTATTTCTTTTGCTCTATTTCATTTTCCAGTGAGACTTTTCTTATATATGTTTTCTTGATGTTAGTCATTACTATTTCCTTGTAATTCAGAGAAATCCTTTAACAGTTGTTAAATTGCTGGTTTAGTGGTAATAAATTCTTAAGCTTTTACTTGTCCAGGAAATTCATAAACTCTACTTCAATTCTGAATGTTAAACTTGCAGGGTATAAGATTTTTGACTGGAAGTTTTTTCCTTTCACCACTTTGCGTAGGTCATGCTCCTCTCTTCTGGTCTATAAAGTCTCTGTTTAAAAGTCTGCTATAGCTTTATGGGTTTCCCTTATATGTGACAAATTTTTTTTCTCTCAGTGTTTTAAAGACCCCCTCCCCTCCCTTTATCTTTAATTTTTGCTGTTTTAATTATAATGTGTCTTGGTGAATTTTTTTTGGTTCCTCTCATTTGAAACCCTCTAGGCTCTCTATACCTGGATGCTTGTTTCCTTCCCCATATTAGGGAAGTTTTCAGTCACTATTTTCTCAAATAGGTTTTCTATCACTTTCTGTCTTTTCTTCCCTTCTCCTCTCTAATAAAATAGTAATTCTTTTGATACTGTCTGAGCGGTATCTTAAGATACCCACTCTTTGAAAAAAAATTTTCTTTTCATTTTGCTGCTGTGTCTGAATGAATTCTGTTACTTTGTCTTCCAGTTCATTTACTCACTCCTCCATTTCATTTAGTCTGCTGTTGGTACCTCTACAGTATTCTACATTATTTTACTATTTAGCTCTGTAACTTCTGTTTGGGTGTATTAAATTGTTAATCTGTTCTTCTCTTAGGTTTGGGCAACTTTATACCATGGCTTTGAACACATCATTAGGTGAATAACTACTTTTCTTATCTCCATTTCCTAAGGCCTTTCTTAGGGTTTTTGTTTTGTTTTGTTTTGTTTTTCATTTGGCACTTGCTCCTCTGCTTCCCTTGTGCTGGATACTATACAGTCTCACACACTGGTGTAGCTCTAGCTACCACTGGAGAGGGCTACTAGAGGAGATGAAATTGGAAGATGAGCTCAGTGAAGAACTGCAGGGACAATCTGAAGAGGAGTCAAAGGTGGAAATACTGTTGGTGCTTGCAAAGCAGTGGGTGAATGAGGAGATAGTGAAGATACTGGTGGGGAAAGAGCTGAAGTCATTGGAACTTTTAATGAATAAGTTGATGAGGTAGATAGAAGAAATAGTGGAGGGGGTGGGGAATAGGGTGTCATGCTTGTAATTGGTGACAAAAGGACAATTTTCTATCAAAACTGTAGCAGAACTGATACAGGTGGGTATGAATTTTGCATCTTCTGCTCCATGCATTGGTGAAGGTGAAGGTGGCTCATGTGGTCTAACTAATACCCTAACCTCAATTCTAGTCAGAAATTCACTCATCTGACTAAATGGCAAGGTAGAAATTGAGTAAGAGCCATCTATATGATCCACATATATCTAAGGTCTTCTTTCAAAATGAGAGGATGGATTATTAGTAACTTCAATATGCTTATGTAAGAGAGTAGCATCATCTTCAGCCAGCTCTGGACACTAGGCCAGCTTCTGCCATTCTCTCTGCCTGTCATGAGGTGACTTTGGAACTTTTTCTGATTTATGAGGATGATCAAGATTTTTCTGCTTCTGCTTCTTATTTTCCTTTCTCTTATTCTCCATATCTTGCAACATTTTTCAAACTTTCTTTACCATCATCTTTATAAGGAAGGAGTGAGTATACTGAGAGCTGAAGGATGTTTACAAGCATCACATGTCTCTTATAATGGAACAGGCAAAGTTCTGAGGTCTTCAGAAAGCTTTTCTCATTGTTATAACTTGCAAAGACAATTCTTCTTTAGTGTCAAGCTGTGTGACACTAACAGATAAACAGTCCACATGTTCCTGTAATGAGTTAATTCTGAAGGAATAACTGTTTCATTGAATCATTCTCCAAATATATCTTAGCATATTTATTGGCTACTTATTTGTCTAATTATATTTACCAAGGAAACATTGGTGCCACATTCCAGTTAATTCTTAATGCCTCTAAGCAATGCTGTACAGCACAAGTACCTAGCATCAATGTCTTGAAATAAATCTCTGTGCCAGTTGGCTGTGAATTTTTTGGGTGCTCATTCTTTGCCCTTTCTTCATGCTTCAGTGGTGGTCACAAGTCACTGAACCCATCATTTGCTCTGAATGCTATTTTTTAAATTTATGCATATAAGAGCTGGGAGAGCTGGGGTGTAGGCCAGAGGTGTGTGTGTGGGCGGTGGAGGGGTGGGGAGTGGTTAGAGAATTCACCAGAGACAGAAAGAGAAGCAGAACAGGCAGATCTACTGAAATACACTGCTGATGGGAGCAGTGGGTGGACAGGAGAGGTCAGTGGCACTATGTGGGTCAACTCCCTGGCTTGGGATCAAACTCATGCCACAGTGGCTGCAGATAGATTCATAGTGCTGAGACTTAACCCCTTGCACCACAGGGAGGCCCAGAATGCTAGTTTTTAAATTAGATTAACATTCAGCTTTCTAACAACAAGAACTTGAATTGAATGCCTCAATTCATAATTGACTTTTTAACTGCTTTATAGAATACACTGAGAAAGAAACTGTCAATTTCTACATCATCAACATAAAAGTAGAATTATATAAAAGATCCCTATAAAAAGTGGGTATTAATTTAGATTTATGCAAAAAATTTAATTATTTTAGGTGGGAACTTTGAATACAGATAACTTTTTCAAAGATTTATTGAAGAAAATTCAAACCTAGGGACCTCCCTAGTGGTACAAGGAGTTAAGCACCACTCTATGAAGCATCCACAGCCACTGCAGCATGAGTTCAATCCCCAGCCAGAGAGGTGACCCACATGGTGCAGCAGACCTCTCCTGTCTTGCCCACTGCTCCCCTCAGCAGTGTATTTCAGTCAATCTGCCTGTTCTGCTCCCCACTCTGTCTCCGGTAACTCCTCTCACCACCCACACCTCTGGCCTGTACCCCAGTTCTTGTATGCATAAATAAATAAAATCTTAAAAAAAAGAAAATTCAACTTGCAAGTCTCGAACTGTCAAGTAATTTGAGGATAAGAATTTCTTCAATGCAATCATTCCATTCTGCAACTGTAACTGTGGTAGTGGCATAGGGTGGGAAATAGGTCAATGGAATAGAATCAAGAATCCTTACCTCTGTGGCCAAATGATTTCAAAGAGTGCTGAGATAATTTAATAGGGAAAAAAATCTTTCTTTCTTTTTTTAAGATTTTTTATTATTTATGCATACAAGAGCTGGGGTACATAGTGTGCTGCTTAACCCACTGAGTCACCAGGGAGGCCCTGGGAAAGAATAATCTTTTCATCAATTAGTTTTTGGACAACAATATATTCACCTGCAAAAGAATAAAGTTGGACTCCTAACTCATACCATACATAAAATTAACTCAAAATGGAGCAAAGTCTTAAATATAAGAGTTAAAACCACAAAACTACTATAAACAAAATGATAAACCTTAAGTTTCATGACCTGGATTAGGTAATAACTAATTTCCTTAAAAACACAAAAACAAAAGAAAAAAAATAGATAAATTGGATGTCATCAATTTTTTAAAAAATTTTGTGATTCACAGGATCTTATCAAGAAAAAGAAAATGGTAATAACATTCAGTATATGAGAGCAAATCAATATCAGATAAGGGTCTAACACCCATAATACATAAAGAACTCATACACTGCAATAATAAAAGGAAAACATCACTGTTTTAAAATGGGCAAAATATTTGTAGAGATACCAAAGAAGGTATGCAAATGACCAATAAATACAAGAAAAATTGCTCACTATCAGGTGTTAAGAAAATGCAACTAAAGAATAATTAGATGTCATTTCACACCTAAATAACAGTAATAAAATGGATGGATGGATAGTAACAGGTGTGACCAGGATGTGAAGAAATTGGAACCATTATACATTGCTGGTGGAAATGAAGTGATGGAGCTACTTTGGAAAACAGTTTAGTTTCCTTAAAATGTTAAAAAAGACGGGCCTCCCTGGTGGCCCAGTGGGTTGGGCAGTGCACTATGAAGCAGACCACAGCCACTGCAGCCCCAGTTCTATCCCTGCTGCCAACCAGGGAGGGGACCCACATAGTGCAGCAGACCTCTCCTGCCTTGCCCACTGCTGCCCTCAGCAGTGTGTTTCAGTCAGTCTGCCTGTTCTGCTCCCCACTTTGTCTCTGGTGAATCTTCTCACCTCCCACACCTCTGGCCTGTACCCCAGGTCTTGTATGCATAAATAAATAAATATCTTTTTATAAAAAGAGTCACCATATGGCCGAGAAATTTCACTCCCAGACAATTGAAAACCTGTACAATAATGCTAGTAGCATTATCCAAAGTAGCCAAAAGGTAAAAACAATGCAATCTAATTACAATAACATTTAACCTAGTCCAGTTGATGAATAGATAAATAGAATCTGCTAGAGCCAATTAATGGAATATGATTTAACCATAAAAATTAGTAAAATCCTGATACCTATTATAAAATGGATTAACCCTGAATATTATTGTTGTTTTTTTATGCTAGGAAAAATGTCAGACATAAATAACATAAATTAAATGACCCCATTTCCATGAATAAATAATAAACTAACAAAGATACAAAGGAGGCCAGAGACTAGAGGAAGGAAGGAATGGAGGATGGCTGTACAGGACATGGGATTTCCTTTGGGGATGATTAAAATACTGTGAAAAAATGTTCTGAGATTAAATAGTGTTTATATAACTACAAATACACTAACTTGTACACTATAAAAGAGTGAAGTTCATAGTATGTAAGTCTTAATAAAAGTAAAAACATTCACTAAACAGTGTATCTGAATTGCTTCCTAAGTATGGAAATAAAGTCACACAGAATTAAATTGCCCCAAGTGGCTATTGAAAAATAGAAGGCAGGAGATGTCACCTTTATATAGAACCTTGTACCTTATATAACATTATTATTTATTTACATGACTGTCTTCCTTGCTATACACTGAGCTCTTCAGCTTTCTATATCCTTCCCCTCTACTGCAAAAAAGAATTTAAATAAGTCACCAAGACCTTCTAAATTGTCAGATCCCATGGACTTGCTGCACCCTCACTTTATCATATAGTGCATTTGACACCATAAACAGACCATTAACTTACTTTTTTCTTAAAATGCAGGCATAAAAATGGTGTTCCTCCCTTAGGAAATCAGAAAAGGCCGCTCTAAGGACAAAGGTCTGGGCTGGCACTGCATGGAATCCTTCTTTCATTGTGTGCCACTCACCTCTCCTTTGCTCTTCCCCTTTCCAACCCTCCCCCTCCCATAGACATTGCAGAATGAAGCCCTTGCATAGTTCTTTGTGATGCCTCTGTGAAGCTCCACACAGGGGGCCCCTCCACAGAGAAAAAGATAGACCCAGGATGCCTATGGGACAGAACAATTGAAGGGATTCACCCACACATGTTGCCTTACTCAAGCATTGCAACACCTCTCTTAGTCCAGTCTCCTTTACAGGATCCTCTTCCTCTGTTGACTCTATAAACATACATGCTTCTTCTAGAACACCCTCACCCTGAACAATCCCATCTACTCTAGTGTTGCCCGTTCTAACCTACATATTGATAACTTATCAATTTATATTTTTCCAGCTCTGCTCCAGAGGTCCAAAGCCATATATATATATATATATATACATATCTACCTCATACTTGCAGAATCTCAAATTCAACATGCTGAAAAAAGGAATTCTCGCCCAAGACATGTTTTTCCCTATATCCCTACTACCATGTACCCTTTAACCCAATTCTGAAATCCAGGAATCATCCTATCTTTCTCTCTCCCAAACCAATTAATTGAAAGGAAGTCCTATCAACCCTATATCCATAACACATTTTAGATACAAGAGTATTCTCATTAGCATACTTCATTTTACATCCAAATTACTTCTCTCCTGACCACCATAATTCATGGTATCCCTAGTTCCCATCATGCCTTTACACAAGTTAAACTCCCAGTTCACTGGGAGAGTGATCTTTCTAAAATAAAAACGGAATATTTAATTCATTAAATAACAAAGCTTTGATACTATGGTCTCCAAAGTTTGCACCAAGTCACCCTAGGGTATCATAGTGAACTCTTAGAATTGTTACAGGATATTTTAATTGTTTGAGGGAAATGCAACAACTTTTATTAGACACCACTCTTACATGATTGGCTCTTACTACTTCATGAATGGAACAATAAGTGTTTCATTTGGTCTAGAACACTGTGAAACAAGTACAGAAATAGTAAAGGTAAAAAGGTATAGTGAATTGAGAATGGCAGAATTTCTACAATAGGTGAATTCTGTATAAGTCAGGTTTTACGAAAAATTAACAAAAAATAGTTGGATAGTCTTTGGAATTTCATGTATATTTTTCAGGTCAAGGGAAGAGGTGAGCTCCCTGGTGTCTACCTACTCCCCCATTTTAATAAAGGTCAGCATTTTGGGGTGGGTGCGTGGGAGGCAAAAGGCCAAATAATCAGGCAACAGGGAGATTGTACCACCCTTTCCTTTCCTTGAAATGAAGCATAGCACCTGAGTGGTGTAAATGACTGTTCCTTTCTGTGTGGTCTTTTAATCTCATACAATCTCGCAGCATCTGTGACAGTTTGTCACTCTTATTTGTTCACCCTGTCTCTTGCACTGGACTTTAAATTTGGGGAGGGTAAAGACAATGCATGATTCATTTCTGTATTCTCTTCATCTAGCAGAGTGCCTGAGACATGGTAAGTGATAAGTGGCTAGTTGATTACATTTCACAGAGGGTGTGGTTGAGTCCCACAAAAACTTCAAGTAAGTTAGAAAATAAACATTGTCAACTGGATGAAAAGTCTAAAATCAAAGCTTTTTCAAGATAATGATAGGTAAAATCTGGTTAGCAGGTTGTGATAACAAATTGGGAGATGTGGCAAATAGTGTTTACTCCAACCCAAAATTTATCCCCCCCCCCCCATTTCTTCCTTGCTAAATATAGCTCCAGTTTTCTTTTAAGCATTGAGCAGATTCCCTTTGAGGAGGAAAGAGGGACCCAGCACCTAAACTATGTCAAAATTCTGGCTAATGAGATATTAGGGAAAATACTTTGGTAGGTATTTTTAAAAATATTACACCTCCTTTACAAGAGTAATGTTTATGAAGGATAGAATTTCAACCATTTTTCATTCCATCTTTCCATCCAGTGTGAAAATTTGATAGTTGAATTTATGGCAGTCATTTGGGAACTATGAGGTAAAGGTCAAATAGATTGTAGAGCTCAGCCATCACTGAATGCCTGAGAAAACACAAGCAACTCTTATTGATTAAGGAAGAAAGAAAAGAGAGACAAGCAATCATACAGCATTCCTTTCAAGGAATATATCACAAATGACACAGACTGGCAGCCAAAGGACATAGGGTTTGTTAGGTAATATTTGGAAATGTGCCTAGAAATGCAGATATAACAACACCATGGGAGTCACTAATGCCAGAGACAGGACTTGCCCACCATGTGACTAAGTATGCAACCTCCCTCACTCAATTTACAGAGGCATAAGCAAAACAATAACCTTGTTGCTTTATATGCTTATTGAATAAATAAAAAGGCAATGTCTCAAAGCAAATGAAATGCTACATCATTACAATGCTGCTATGATATGAATAATCCTTATGGTAGTTATAAGCAAAAAACACTGTGAATTAAAAGTGGCAATGATAGAAATAGTGTATGAACTTATACCATATAAAATAAGAAAACAAGACCACGTAAATAATTCCAAAATACCAATTCCTGATATTTAGACTGCACAAAAATATTAGACATGCCTAAATAATAAATCTTCCAAGCTAGGCCTCAGACTGACTTTTCAACTGTTTCCATAGTAATAAAGAGGACTTTAATTTGCTCACTTAAAAAGAACTTTTTTAATGGTTTTATCATGTAAGAATAAATGCGCTTATGCTTACTCATAGTTTCAAACAGGTTTCTTTCTTCCCACAAAATCTATTCAGAAAACAAATAAAGTTGCAATAGGGAGACGCCAAACTAGGAAAATCTTTGCTGTGCATGTCATGTAACATTCAAACACTGTACAGGAAAAACCTTGGGGGCTATATTTACTCTGCCATCATGAGTGTGAATGCTAGCTTACAAAGATTAATATTGAATAAGATAAAGAAATGCTATTTGTTTGGATAAGGAATTTATGTCTGAGAATTTTAAAGAAATTATAACAAACTTCTTTAAATAATACAAACAAAAGGTGATAATGACTTGTTATCATAGCCTCTAATCTTTTTATAAAAATTCACACACCCCCCACCACCTTTGGATTCCTTCCTATTTTACCCTTTTCTCCTCTCTTTCCAAAAGGAAGTCACTTTTTTTTTAAGTTGATATGTATCCTCCTGTTAATAGTACTATACTTTTATCTCACAGGTATATTTCTTATGAAATGCTTCAGACTTAAATTATTTGTATGTTATTATGTATGTATTTCAAATATTAATTTTTTGTCAAGTGCATGCCTTGGAAATATCTTCTCTGTCTTTTAAGCTTTTATAATACCTTTTATCATAGTGCTTTTTTTATTGTAGTATAACCCAGTGTATCATTTCCTCAACAAATCATAGATTTTCTGTTTTAAGAAATCCTTCCCTTCTCCATGTTCATGTAGATATTTGCCTATATTCCCTTACAATATTTTTAAAGTTCTGTTTGCCTTACTTAGGTTTTTTAGTCTATCTAAAATTTAATATGTAGGGGGGTATAAAATAGGGATCTAATTGAATTTTATTCCTCATGAATGTTTAGTTTTTTAATGACAGAAAATAAAAAAGGAGTCAGTCACTTCTTAAAATCTGTAAGCTTCTCAACAGCAGATATCAGGTATATGCCCCGTTGCTTAAAGTTGCCCATTTAAAATATTCTGAGTTGTGCTTTAATTTATTCTCCTTAAGCAGAAAATAACATTTTATTATCTTGGCATAAAACTACTGAGTCATTCCAATTAAATGAATTGTTCTAATAACTTTCCTAACTTTGCTCACTTTTAGGAAGTTCTTCTGGGAAAAAAAAATCTATCAATTTAGATTCATTTTATTTGTTTATCCACTAAGGGGGGAAGGGTAACAAGTGGGATCCTGGCTTAAAAGCATGTTTTAACCTATCTTTATTCAATATATAAGTCAACTATTTGAGTCAAAGGAAAATAGGTGTCAATTTCAACTTGATAAATGTATTTTGAGGGTACCAATTCACAGATTTAGGCTCTTAATAAGGCCTAGTTATATTAGTTTAGTTCTTGCCAAAACCTACTTACGTTTCCCTTTCTTTCATAAAGAAATAGCTTCAACGTGTGTATAATCTAATTTTAATCAAATGCAAACTAGGGAGGGTGGTTTTAAAATAGAAACAACTGAAGAGTCTTTCCCTAGTACCCTTTTAAATCTAGTACCTTTTCAAAGAATACTTCCCTAGTACCTATAAGTCACTTATAAAATTTTGCTCTTTGCAATTAATTCCAGGAGCAATATTGTCACATAGATGAAGATTTATTTTTCCCTGAAGGATATGGTTCTGACAAATCACAGTGAGAACTTAAGACTGTCTGGAAGATATGAGCAGGTACTGGTAAATGTGAATAAAGTAAAATATAGTGGTAAAAAATATATTGGAAGCACAGTCACTTTATTTTCAAATATACTGTATGTGAACTAGCCTTTTTACCATGACTAAAAATGGCATTCAGGACAGAAAATGATGTCAGAGCTTTCAGCCTTGTATTGTCGGAAGTCCTTCATTTGAAACGTGTTCTATTAGGTGGTGCTTTAACAGAACCAAGGCAAATTTTGTCCAGCCAAAACCAAAACCAAGTAACTAGGCTACACCACAAAGATCAGGCACAATCAGAAAGTATCCCCCTGCTTTATCTTTAATGTAGCAACATATTCCTCATTGTTCCACTCAACACAAGCTTAGAGACCTTGAACGTCAAATTCACAGTAAAGAATCTATCAGAAAGCTACCTATTGGGGGCTTTATGTCTTCAAGAGCAGCAGTCTTTGAGTTCACCCTTTAAAAATAATCCAAAAAAGATGAAAATCATCTATGAGTGTAAAAGGTAATTTTTTTAAAAAGTTTGGCATTAAGAACATAACTTAGTGGGGGGTGGGGGGATGGGAGTTATCACTTAACGGGAACAGAGAATGGAAAGGATTAACGTTGTCTTTCTTGCACGTCTCTGTTGAAAACCTCTTTGAAAGTCCTCTGAGAAAGTTGAGACTTTGATTCCACACTCATCCAAACCATGTCATGCCCACGAACACTGCAAAAGCCAGACTCTAAGCTTAAAAAAAAAAAAAAAAAGTTTGCTTGTGCGTAAACCCGAAGCCATCTCCTAGACGCGACGCTCGACCCGCGGCTGGTGCGGGGTGGGTCTGGCAGCTGACACCGGGTGACCCGGGGCGTGCGGCGAAGTTTCCCGCAGTTGCCAGACGAGCGCACGACTGAGTAGAGGACATTCTTGGATTCTAAAATAAAACCTTTCTTGACCAAACCAACTCGCTAACTAGGCGAGTCAAGAAAGGGAACTAAGAGAAGAAAAGCGCTCGTGGCACAAAATGGAGAAAGAGGAACCGAGAGAGGAAAGAAGGAAAAGCGGGGAAAGAGGGTTATTAATGAAAGAGGCGTAAAGAATACCGGGAGGAGAGAAACGTGGGGTAACACCAAAGAGTCAGGGGCGGGGGCGAGAGGGGGTGCGGGGTGGGGGAGAAGTTAAGAGACAGAGGAGGGAGGACGTTCTTGATGCCGAGGCTCCATTTTCAACAGCGCCATATTCGCTTTTCCTTTCGCCGCTTTTTGTTTGGTTTTGTTTGCGGTCGGTGGACGAGCGCCAGCACATTTCTGCAGCTTCAGCAACTTTGGTTCGACAGAAGGGGAGGGTCCGTGGCCCGGGGCGGGGGACGACGGCCCGTGAGCCCGGCCAGGCGCGGCCCTAGCCCAGGCCCGGACCTTTCCGCGCACCTCCCGCCCCCGCTCCACCGCCTCCCAGTTGGCTTCTAACTCGGTTCCGGGCCCGGAGGGAACACCTTGCCCGACTCTGCTGCAGCGCCCCGGAGCGCCCAGCCCTCTGGTCCCGCCCACCGTGCGATGGAGGGCGCGTGCTGCGGAGGGGCTGGGTGGCCGAGAAGCGTCGAAGAAAGAAACCGAAAAACACAAATTAAACCCGTGGGAGGATGTAAGCTGGGGAGAACCAGGAGTAGCGCCCGAATATTGAGCCAGCCTTGGGGTAGCTGAGGGCCAGGGCCCGCATTCGGCCTGCGCGGCCCGCGGGAGCCACCGCCACCTGCCCGGGGCCGCCGGGGACGCCGCTGGGTTCTCAGGCTCCGGCCGCGGCCGCGTCCTGCGGGAACTGGCAGCGGCGGCTGCAGCGCGCAGCGCCTGGCCCAGGCCGCCAGGCCTCTCCCTGCCCGCTGAGGACCGTCGGGGCTCCAAGCCCTGGAGGGAAGGGCTGACTAATCTCGGGGGCGCAGGTCAGGGGGGAGGCACAGGACACTGGTCTTCGAGTGCAACTGCCAGATTTCAAGCGCGGTTGGAATCTCGAAGCTCCTTCGAGGTTAAGTTCTGGGGTAACTGGAGGCGACCAGGAAACAGAAAGTCAGGTCTTTTCACGCCCGGCATTAGCTGCTGGTTTCCGTCGAATTATTTCGCGGTCCGTAGTGCAAGGGCCCAAAAGGCTTTAGGTACTTTTCCGAACAGCTCCCCTCTTTTCTTCACCTACACTTGACTTCGTCCATCGCTCAACATCAAGTGCTCGCTCGCTTTAGAGGAGCCCTCTGTTGCCGGCTTCCCCAACCCTTCGCTGCTGTCCGCAGCACCCCAAGACCCTCCAACCGCGAGAGACCTGCTGGGTGGGGCGATGCCCGGGCGAGAAGGCCAGCTGGACAAATCTGCACTCCGGCTCCTCGCGCGGATCCTTACAGGACCTTCCCCCGTGAAAGAGGCCCTGAGGCAGGACGCCGTAGGGTCTCACAGCGCGCGGCTCCGCGGGCGGGGACCGCCAACTCTTTCCTAGGGCCTGCCCTTCCTTCCGCCTGCACAGGTGGAGAAGCTAGGGTGTGGAAGCGACGGATTCTTCAGGTGGGTGGGGTGGAGCATGTCGACTTGGGAACCAGGGACCGGCGCACCACCCAGTCCTTGGGGGCGTCTCTGTGGTGGTTCAGTAGATTTGCTGCTGGGAGGAAGGTCTTCAGTTCTGTGTTCTGCCGGCTCAGTGAACAACTCTCGATAACACAGGGCTGTGCGTGTCACACGCCCCCGGAGCGCCCAGATAACCTCAGACCCCTCGATCCATCAGAAGCGCCACCCAAATTGGGAGCCTTGCAAGCCGCGGAGATGCAGGGGGTCAGTCCTAGAACTCCTTCACTCCAGCGAGCCCTGCACAGCGCACGCATACCTGATTCTCAACTTAAGACGTTGTAACTCGGTCGTTTTATTATTACTGCAGTATTAACCAGTCTTTACCTTTGAACCAACATTGCGGTTATTTTCAACAGTTCATCCTTTATATAACTTAGTTTTACAGACTAGCGATTTACACAAGAAAAATCTGTCTTTCCAAAATAGTAAAAAGAAAAAAAACCACACATTTCTTTTATTCTCTTATTAGAAAAGTTGCATAAAAAAGCAGGTTTTCAAAATACCTTACTTAGGATTAAGATGTATGCACTAAGAGAAAACTCAGTGACTAAGCTCAAACGTT
The DNA here is from genome assembly GCA_019455555.1 of Galemys pyrenaicus. Taxonomy (NCBI): domain Eukaryota; kingdom Metazoa; phylum Chordata; class Mammalia; order Eulipotyphla; family Talpidae; genus Galemys; species Galemys pyrenaicus. The sequence goes on along the minus strand of JAGFMF010011694.1, from coordinate 143,171 downwards.
GGTTTTGACATCTTCTGTTAAGGTAGTTTTTATTTATGTATGAAATATTCCCTGTGTTTCCTATGAAATGCAAAAACCAAATTTTAAATTCAGCTATATGATGGTTTTTAGAATATTCCACAAACTTAGGTTAAACTTAATATAATGGCAAGGCCTACTTCACATAATATTTCAGCTTATATTTCTGAGACATAGGAAAGGACTATAGGAGATTTTAAAAACTATTCATTGTCTGGAATAGAAATTTATCATTTGACAATGAATCATATTTTAAATTGAGCCTTGTCCATAAGTTTTAATGTTTATATTATTTTTCAATATGCACTCAGTAGTCTTTTGTGCTTCCCTCTTTTATGGAAAAACTTACATTTTACTCACCATGATTCTTCTAATTTAACAGTATTTTTTAAAGTGCCAATTCTAAAAACATTTAGAAAAGAATATTTCATGGCACCCAAATATAAGGGCAAGTAAAGTTTAAAATAAGTTATTTTCTCAACTTTCAAGGATTGCTTCCTTCAGAAAAAATGGTTGGAAGTTGTACATTGGTTGATATTCAATCCACTCTTAAATCTAGCCACTGAATGCAACTGATTAGGTACTAAGGCCTACCTCCACCCCCCCCCCTTTTTTTTTTAAATCATTGCAAAACAGTAAACTCTAAGAGAAACCTTAAGAAACTCTAGGGTTTATTTTCATAAATTCATGTACTGATTAATTTTCAGTGTAGAACAAAGATCACCAGGTTAATGTGTCCCACTTTCAGCATTTCATGTGTTAAATCAGGCTATATAATATGCAATTCAAAAAGAAAGTCATCTTTATTTGATAGACTTACTATACAAAGGACATACAATCACTGTCTTAGAATTAAAAGAGGCAGTATTTTAAGTAGACCTCATGTTTCATTTAAAATCCACTTAAAAAGATAGGTAATATAAATTACTTTCAAAGCAAATTTTTGGCTAGTTTTTAGGAATTTTAAGAATGCAAAAACATTTTAGGAATGCAAAATACTAAAATGTCCAGTATATTAACATGTGTCCTATTTGTAATACATACAATTTTTACAAAACTCTACTGGCAGAATTTTTAATGTTACCTATTTATCAATATTTCTTTCACAATCTTAATATTGGTAATTTATCAAATACTTTTAAGGCACTCCTTTACATTTAAAATTGCCTGCTTTGTTATATTTTGTCATAATTGTTTTAATCTACTGAGATGTTACAATAAGTATATCTTAAATAACCTTTAAAGAACTATGGATACCTCATATTTCAAATATCTGCAATTTTTACATTTTAAAGTACATTTTAATAACAGATATTATTATATGTTAGCATATAAACTATATTTGTGTACTTCATTTTGATGGCATTTAAATATATATGCCTAAAATAAGGTATGAACAATCACAGGAAGCAGCCAAGAAAATAATTTCATTTCACTATAGTTCTTTGTCATTTTAAGACATTCAATTAAAAAACACAAAGTAAATTTCCAGTAGACTACAGCCTTACATTTTTACTAAAAAATGATATAATTTACATTGCCCAGCAATTTATTCCTAAGTCATAGCTTTGTTAAGTAGTTCTCTGAATATGTCTACTAGACACAGAGTAGGATCAAACAGATAATAAAATTAATTGAAATTTCTTACTTTCCCTTTCCTAAATGTCTGGTGCTGTTTCTTATTGTTTTATGAGAAACTGATGTAATTCAAAGATTTTTTTTAAAAATTTTACATTTAAAATTAATGCCTACAATTGCATTCATTTTTCAAATATAGAGAATTTATTGAGGTCCAAGGTCATGAGTAATGAATATGTTGAAAAGAAATGTTGAAATATAGGAAGTGCAACAGTTAAAACTCTTATATTAACTGGGAGTTTAGGGATATTGTTTTCTTCATTGTAATACTATCTCTTGTTTTAGGAAGGCTATATATAATACAGATATGCTAAGATAAATGTGTAGTGATGGTGGGGATGAAAGGGGTTGTGGTGGGGAGTTATTGAGGTAATTTTAAATCTAGATGTTTGTATGAGAACATTTTTTGTTTTTAGCTAAATATTTGGCAATTTATTCAATGCTTTAGACAGTTTCTTAGATAATTGTAAAGATCGAAAAATAAAAGAACAAAAGAATATTGATCAGCTAAAATTTTATAGTTTTCATGTCACGAGTAAAAATTGTATATATCACATTGAGCTTAAATGACATTAGTGAAAATTCTAAGATTAATACAGGAAAATTTCAGTTATATCACCAAATAAAAAACATAAGTACAATAAATGCAATATTTTGTTAAAGTCAATCTTTTACAGTGGTTTCACACAATGTTCTTACATATTGTTTTAAATTCTTCACTTTATTGTAATACAAGTGTTCTGAAGTGAATTATTTTAAAATATACAGAATACCCAGCTGATTTTATACATTAGGAATAATAAGAAACTTGAATTCTTGGTTACTAACAAGGGTCTAAACACAATGTTAACAGAATTTCATAAATCAATTATATGCTCCATTTGAAGATTATAAAGCATAATTAACTTACTTGACACCAACACAAACAATGTTTTGTTTCTTCACAGAACAGGCTATGAGCTGTTTTCAATTATTGCTCTGAAATGCTGTCCTCTAAAATTAACAAATGAATGAACATTTGCATACTATACATTGTACTAAAGACAACCTAGAGTGGAGCTATCCAATTGTTTTCCTAATTATATTTTGCCTACTTATATAATTTATTTTCCACAGAGGAACTAGTGATTACCTAATTATTTTTTTAATTAAGCAAGTTGCTTTAAAAAAATTCCTAGTGTAATGTATTATACTTATGAACAATGTGAAATAGAATCCATCATTTGAAATGGTGTCTAGAAGTTGTGATTTTAATTCTTAATTTAGGATATTGAGCATAAAATACAGTAGTTATATTGACTTCCTTCCTTACAGAGATACACAGGAAAATTAAAGCAAGTATATAACTGATTAAAATAAATATCTTCTGTATATGTAAAACCAAGTGGCATTTTATGGAAAGGGGAATTAGTGAGGAATTCCTGTCAGTCTTCCTCCCAGGTGAAGTAAGCAAATCTCAACTACTTGGCACAATTTCAACAGCAACTGCAAAGGGTGAATGCTTCTCAAATAGTTCTATTAGTTGTTTACCAATGCCTTCAATATTTTTATAGTTTAAAGTTGAGAGCCTATGTAAAATCCAAATATTACTGAGAAAACTCACATTCCAGCTGTTCCTAATTACTTATTTCTTTGAGATCAGAGAAAAGAAATATTGGTGAAATAAAGTTTCAAGACACTGAATAATTAACATGATGGGGAGAGGACTTGAGATGGTGATAAGAACAGAAAAGACTAAGGATGGGAAATTGCTGAGGAACAGAGACAAACTTTTTTGTTCATGATTTTGCCTGGTCCAAAGTAACTACTAAATTTATTCTTAAATGTCATTTAACATTAGCATTTAGTTACCTATGATCCACCTTATTTTTTACCATTTCTTATATCTGGAAATTAAGTTAGTGAAAGATTTAATGGAACAAAATGAATTAGAGTTTTCAGGGGCAAACAACTTAAATGTAAAATGCTCAGATTAAAGTCATGTCTGTAGAAGAGAACATGAACTATTAGTTGTGTTATGCATTTGGCAGCCAAATAGTTATTTGTCTACATAAATTTGATGAGATTGCTAAATTTCAGCTTTACTATGAACTATATTAGTAAGATTTAAGAATCTTTTTTAAAAGCAGTATTTATCATTTATCTATCAGATAATTTAAGATTAATGAATCATCAGTAATTAAGTTTAACTGCATAATTTAAAGTAAATCAGTGATCAAAATACTAATAATCTAAATGTGAAATTTATGTATGTTCTTAGTTCTTAAATATTGGGAAAATCAACTAATCATTGAATTAGTCAAAACAAAAAAAATGAAATATAATTTCTAGTTTTGCTTATCATCCATAATTGATTATCTTGCTTTAACCATTCGTTAACTAATTAGGGATCAAAGATGTGTTTCAACAAACTAGCTCTTCTTTAAGTTTACATAGTATTTTTTGTTGTTAATTCAAGAGGTTTAAAGACATACTACTGATTCTGGAAGCAATTTTCTTCCTAACCAAGGAATTGGTAAGGTTGTACCCTGAGTTCTGATGAAGGTACATACACTCTCAGATCCATTCAGACACTTAAGGACTCCACATTTTGCCTAATTGGCCATTTGCCTCCCACATCTGACTTGATTCTGGTTTCTTATTTTGTGATTGTAGGCTGAATTTTTTTCTCCTATATTTGACTTTACAAGTAAACTGATGTACATTTTGAGCATGACTTCTTAGTGTTTGCATGTTTTGAAAAGATTCTTATCTGTTCTCTGATTACAACCTACCCATGCCAGTGAAACTAACAGGGTGACAGTAAGAATTGGGATCTGTCATCTGTTGACTGGGCTTCCTTCATAGCTATGCTTGAGGTCATGTCATCTAGGAATAAATCTCTGTGTTACTTTAGGAAAAATCTCATCTTTGCATCATTTCATAGTCATGCCAGGGTGTCTCAATTTTTTGTATCAACTGGATTGGTGAGCAGTATTTTTTCAGTTTGTTGAGCTGCTTTTTCACCATATTCATTTAAGAACTTGGCCAATTATCCCACCTTCAGTTAAAAAGAATAGAGAAATCATTCCTCCATTGTCCCAATTGTCTGAGTCAGCCTCAGCAATGACTGGATATTTGTTTTCTTAGAATTAGACCTCCAGATCTGAAACTTGAAAAATATGAAGGCCTAGAGGAAGGTGATGGCTTCCTTAACCTTCTTTTAGCCTTCATGCTCAAAACCACAGAGAACACCAGAACTCTGTGTTTTCTAGTATCCAACCCCCTAATCCTGGGCCACTGCCTTTGTTGCTCTGTGATAACTTTTTCCTAAACCCAGCACATTAGGGAAGCATTTCCACCAACAGTGCAACTGCAGGGAGTCAAAGCCAGATTGTGTTCTGAATAGTGAGATAAATGTTGGCACTTTAATTTGCCATCTTTTCTGCAACATAGGTCTTTCAGTTTTTAGTGACACCCAACTACTTTAGGATTCTGGCATATATAAGTGACGGTAAGGCCTAACTCTACAACTAAGACTTCTACTTCTTGAAGTTTTGGTTTGGGCTACTTATTCCCAGATGTACCCAGTTGTAATGAACTCAAATGGAGGTATGGTGAAGACCTACTTACAGTGTTCTTAAAATTTACTTTCCTGACATGTAATGCTATTTAATTTATTCCTCATGAATTTTTAAAGAGGGTGTCATCAAACCAATTCTACAGAAATACAAGCATTTGTTCTCAGCTAATATAACAACTCAAGTTATGCCAAGCATTGTACAAGTATGTGAATGCAATTTTGCCCCTAAATCTGTTCTTTATCCAACCATTGTAATCCCCCTCCCTTTTTTTAGTAAAAGTTTTAGAGAAATGCCTGAACTCCTCAAAGACTTCCTTTATACTTAGACTAAATTACAAATGTGTCACCATAGCCTACAAGTTCCAACACAATCTGGCCTCTACATACTTCCACAAGTTTACATTTCACCATTTCCCACTCTGTCTTGTTTTAAACAGGCCAAACTCTTTCTTGACTCGGGGCCTTTACAGATGCTGGTTTCCTCTGTGAGAATGCTCATTCTGGTTTCTTCTGACCGTTAATCTCTCACTTGAGCATCACCTCCCCAGAGAAACTTCCCATGACCTTTCGGTCTCATATGCTTCTGCCCGTGTGGCAAGGCTAAAGTTGGTGTGTATCAGGAATGATTCAGGTTTCTTATGCTTGCCAAACAAAAGAGGCATGAGAAGACTTTTTTTCTTGATTTAGCAGCTGTGCACATGTACAAAATAAGGTGGTATTTGAATTGGTCAAATTTGGTTAAAAAGGAAGCGGGAGGCATTAGAAAATAAATGTCAAACAGAGATGGCAGAGTCTGAAAGGCCTGCTTTGCTGTCTTCTGGGAGGCTAGAGAAAGCAACTCCCTTCTCACCTAGTTTAGATTCATTGGTGAAGAGAGCAACTGTAGCCTTTTCTTTTAAAATGCAAATAGTAAGTCCATCAGTCTGTGCATGACTATAGTTACATTGTAGTGGAGTGATCTGGGTACCTGGCAGGCAGGGAATTGTGTGGGAGAGAAGCAAAGACTCCTTCTGCATATTTGGCCATTTTCCCAGGACCCAGGTGGCAGATTCCTGGCATAAACTGAGACTGTATAAGTTTCCATTTATGTGCTGTGAAACACCCATCACACTATATTAAGTATGTATATCTCAATTTGAGTGACTTGAACTTGAATTTCTTAAAATTCCACTTAACTGAGTTCCCTCAAGTTTCCTCCTCCTGTGACCAAATTGTTCCACATTGTAAATCACAGCCTGTGTGTGCTGTTGCAACAGATGTTTGGAAGGAAGGAAGATGGAGGAAAAAAGAAGGTGTTTGAGTAATGGGCCCAGGGACACTGTCCAACTGTCTTTGAGGAAACAAAATTACCTTACTTGGGAGGCACAAGCCCATGCTGTTGTCTCTGCATGCTGTTGCTCAAACTCCCAATCTGCTTTCCTCCTGTCCTATACAACACCTTGCTGCTTGAGAGGAAGGTGGCACAAATAATTTCCATAAAAATCATCCCTCAGACCACTCACACGTTTCAGTTTCAATAAGATTTGGGAATGTAACACCACCTATAGGGTTTGAGTTCACTGTAAAGAAAACAATGTCTGGGCCTCCCCGGTGGCGCAGTGGGTTAAGCAATGCACTGTGAAGCAAGCCGCAGCCACTGCAGCATGAGTTCGATCCCTGCGGCCGGCCAGGGAGGGGACCCATATGGTGCGGCAGACCTCTCCTGCTGTGCCCGCTGCTCCCCTCAGCAGTGTACTTCTGTTGATCTGCCTGTTCTGCTCCCTGCTCTCTGTGGTGAATCCTCTCACCACCCCCCCCACACACACCTCTGGCCTGTACCCCAGTGCTTGCATACATAAATAAATAAATCTTTAAAAAAAAAAAAAGAAAGAAAATAATGTCTGGGATTATTCACACAAAAGTATTTCATACTTCCGAAGTGCTTGTTCTTATGTAGTGTGGGCTTGGTGAAATCACAAAAGTATAATTATTTGTTTACAATGACAATTATATTACAATTAATCAATATGATTCATAATTACAGTATAAAATATATGCTTTTGCCACTCTTTTGGGCTTAGGTTGTCTCTGTTTCTCTTCAACAGACAGAGACTGTCGAGTCAGCTCCACTAATGGAGGTATGGCCAGGGTGCATGGAAGCTATCTGGGAAGCGCCTCTGTTTTTAGTGTCAACTGGAGGGAATTGCTTATTTTCCATTGTTTCTAGTGTTGGCTATTGAGGGTTGTCTAGTCATTGCTACCACTTGGGCTTCTTCCACCAGAAAGCTGGGCAGGGGAAGGAAGAAAGTTGAAGGAATGTTCCACCATCAGGGACCATGTCTGACTTTCTATGTTCAAGTCAGTTGTAACTTGATTCTCAATTTCTCTCTCAAGACCTATCTGCTGTCATGGCATTGTTTTACCTCAGAAATATTGCTTCACCTTAATGGCAAACTGCTTTGTTTATGTAACTTTTTTTTTTTTATTTTCAAAGTGGGAGGGAGAGAAAGAGAGAGGGAGAGAGAGAGAGAAGTAAGAGAAGCAGGTGGAGGAGAAAGAGGAAAAGGAAGAGAGGAGGGAGAGGTACTGTTCACCACCACCCCACCCACCCCCCAAGCCTAGTCAAGACATGGATTTCTGCTCAGCCTCTGGATAAACTTTCATTTGGGACTGGGACATGGATGAAGGAGCTCATGTAGTATATGTACCTAAAGCCTGTCCTTTCTAGAGGGTGGTGTGTGTGGGGGGGTAATCCATCTTCCTTAGAAGCCACCGTGGTTGTAGAAGGCAATGTTATTTGATGTTATTGCTATACTCTCATCAAAAACAACAAAAGCCTTAGCAGTGCAAGTAATAGGTACAAAACAAGCAAAGCAATCTTTCTTTTTTACTTGATACTAAAATATACACATATATCAATGATAGGTATTTTAAAAGAATAGATCCTTTAAAAAAAAACACAAAAACTCTGTGTTCTTTATTTGACCCAGCTGTGGACCATGATGCCACCGATTCAAGACACTACCCATATTCTTTAGAAGTATTAATATTTTAATACTCTATTCCCGCAAGCTGCAAAAAAACCCAAAAAAAAAATAGTGTGACAATTTCTTTTTTTTTTTTTAAAGATTTTATTTATTTATGCATATAAGAGCTGGGGTACAGGCCAGAGTCCAGGGAGGTGAGAGGATTCACCAGACAGAGCCGGGAACAGAACAGGCAGATTGACTGAAACACACTGCTGAGGGGAGCAGTGGGCGAGGCAGGAGAGGTCTGCTGCGCCATGTGGGTCCCCTACCTGGCCGGCGGCAGGGATTGAACTTGTGCTGCAGTGACTGCGGTTTGCTTCATAGTGCATTGCTTAACCCACTGCACCACCAGGGAGGCCCAGTGTGACAATTTCTTACACCTAGAGTTTGGTGGGATTTTGGAGAGATTGTTGTATGTTCCAGCTACAATTTTCAGAATAGATGCTAGGTATTTCCTGCCCTTTTCTGCACTAACATGAGTTTAACCCAATTTTTTTTTAGGTTCAATAGGAAACACGTGTCAAGGGAGCAATGCAACGATGTTTTTCTCTTCCTTTATTTCTGCAGTGGTGGGAGAAAGAATTTCCCTCACCACTTGAATGAAAACAACATCATATATTTCCATCAGTCATATCTACCCAACAACCTAAAAACCATCCTTGATTTATTTCATCTCTTTTCATCCTCTGTCTCCAGCTAACCCATGACCAAGTCATGGTTCTACTTCCAAAATACATCCTGAGTATGGTCACTTTTCTTTATCTTTATAGCTACCACACCCATCTAAGCCTGAACTACTGCAACAGGCTCTGTGTTAGGTATGCATTCAGCAACAAACAACAAAAAACTCAATTGTGATAGCTTTGACAATAGAGGTTTATTTGTCACTCATAAAAATAGTCAAAGGTAGGTAATTCAGGTCTGATGCAACAGCTCCACAATGCTAGTAGGGACCCAGGCCTTTCTATTATCTTTAATGCATTGGCTTTCATTCTCATGCTTGTCACTTCTTAGTCTCCAGATAGTTGCTACATTACCAGTCATCACATCTGTATTCCAGACACAGAGAAGGGTAAAGGTGAAGAATGATCTCCTTCACAAGTTTTATATATATTTTTTTAATTCTTGTAAAATACATTTTTTTAAATATATATATTTTACACTGTTGTTCACTTTAGATTTCTCCTCTCAGGTGTTGTCCTATCAAATTACCACCACCCAAACCTCCATGAACAGTCACCATGAACTCTTGTGCTCTTCCTTCCCGTCCTCCTCCTGTCCTGAATATCTCCAATTTATAGTTTGCCTGCTAGTTTTGCCTTTTTTCCCCCGATTCCTTGTATTGTTTCCCTAAGTTCCTCCTTAAGTAAAACCATCTGATAGTTTTCTTTTTCCTTCTCACTTATTTCATTGAGCATAATCCCTTCCAGCTCCATCCATGTTGCTATGCATGGCATGAGTTTATCTTTTTTGACTGCTGAGTAGTAGTCCATTGTGTATATATACCACACCTTCTTGATCCAGTCACCTGTTTCTGGGCTTTTAGATTGTTTCCGTATCCTAGCTATTGTAAATAGTGCTGTAATGAATATAGGAGTGCAGGTTTTCTTTTGAATTAATGATTTTGTGTTTTTTGGATAGATTCCAAGGAGTGGAATTGCTGGGTCATATGGTAGATCCATTTTTAGTAACTTGAGTGTCCACTGCACAGCCTTCCAAAGTGGTTGGTCCAGTTTGCATTCCCACCAGCAGTGTAAGAAGGAATTTTTGTCCACATCTTTGCCAGCATTTCTTGTTAGTTTTTTTAATATGTGCCATTCTTATTGGTGTGATGTGATATCTGATTGTGATTTTGATTTGCATTTCCCTGATTATAAGAAATGCCAAGTGTTTTTTTTAATGACCATTTGCATTTCTTCTTTGGAGAAATGTCTTTTTAGCTCTTCTTCCCACTTTTTTAAAAAAATATTTTATTTATTTATGCATATAAGAGCTGGGGTACAGGCCAGAGGTGGGGGGTGAGAGGATTCACCAGAGACAAAGTGAAGAGCAGGACAGGCAGATAGACTGAAATACACTGCTGAGGGGAGCAGCAGGCAAAGCAGGAGAGATCCACTGCACCATGTGGGTCCCCTCCCTGGTCAGGGATCAAACTCAGGCTGCAGTGGCTGTAGAAGCCCCACAGTGCAGCACTCAACTGCTTGCACCACCAGGGAGGCTTTCTACCCACTTTTTGACTGGATTCTTTATTTTGTTTTTGTGGAGTTGTGTAAAGAAGCTTTGTATTTTTATTCAAGAATGGGAGCCCTGGCTGGAAGACTACTCATATCTCACAAGAATTGGATCTCGGGGCCTCCCTGGTGGCGCAGTGGGTTGAGCAACGCACTATGAAGCAAACCGCAGCCACTGCAGCATGAGTTCGATCCCTGCTGCCGGCTGGGGAGGGAACCCACATGGTGTGGCAGACCTCTCCTGCTGTGCCCGCTGCTCCCCTCAGCAGTGGACTTCCGTTGATCTGCCTGTTCTGCTCCCCGCTCTGTCTGTGGTGAATCCTCTCACCCCCCACACCTCTGGCCTGTACCCCAGTGCTTGTATGCATAGATAAATAAATCTTTAAAAAAAAAAAAAGAATTATATCTCATACATACATTTATACCAAAATCGCTGAGGTAAATATTGAAGACATGTCTTGTCTATGCAGTCAGTATCTCTTTTAACTTCCTTCTACTGTGCCTTTCTGAGCATTAAGACTGGACAGCTAAAAATTGCATTTCTAGAGTTCCTTGAAGCTAGGGAATGGAGTAAAGTAAGGAGATACAGGTACTAGCTGTTCGTTTTGTTGGTGTTCATTAGCAGAGGTAGGGGAAGTTCTGGAATGATAAAATAGGCAAGCCCTTGATTATTCCTTCTTAGTAAAATGATTTACCACCTGATGCTGGATTTGTCCCCATTTTATTTTTATCTCCATCTATTTCTCCAAAGTTAGGTAACCCATAATAGAGCAGTTTTTAGCACATTTGGTTTCCTCACAGTTGATGAACTGTGCGAAGAGTTCATCATCAACTTTGTTTTTACTGAACACAATTCCTTTAAATGGTTTCTATTTTTTTACCTGCCCCCTCATCCCACCATCAAATCAAGTTCACTTTCAAAAACATTTGTCAGCTTTGACCATATTCAAAAAGGGTAACTTGAAGGTCACAATTTAAAAGGAGTTCAACAAAGTTTTGAGTAAAGGGGCACTCATACACAAGTGTGTAACTTGTGGCAGCATTCCTCCTTAAAATCATTTTCTGACTTATCAATGAATTCACAATAAACTCTTAATCCTTGGAATAACATTAAGCCTTTTAAGACTAGAACCCAACTTCTGGGACTTTCCTGCTGGCTCAAGGGGTTAAGTCATAGCCCTATGAAGCAATCCGCAGCCACTGCAGCAGGAGTTCAAACTCTGGCCACGGAGGTGACCTACATGGTGCAGCAGACCTCTCCTGTCTCACCCACTGCTCCCTCAGCAGTTGTATTCCAGCAGATCTGCCTGTTCTGCTCCCCACTCTGTTTCTGATCAATCCTCTCACCCCTCCCCCACACTCTTCTGGCCTGCACCCAGCTTTTATATGCATAAATAAATAAATCTTAAAAAAATGAAAGAACCTAGCTTCCCAGTTTTACCTCTGGTGATGCCCCATCTTATTGCCCTCTTACCATACCTTCCCCAGCACCCCCAAGATCTACCCATACTGCATTATGAATTGCTTAATAAATATGCCTCATGGCTTGTAAACCCCTGTATAGCCTGAAACATTAATTCACCTCCCCTGTCCATTCTCTTGTGTAGTAACTTGGACTAGTTTCTCAGGAGATGACTTGATAATTACCCTTTTTCACCTTAAAATTTTCATGGTATCTGGTCTGGTGTATCCAATTGTACCTAATATACTGTCCTGAAGTTGGCTGTGTATGCTTCCATCTCCAACTGTAAATTCCTTGACAGCACAGTCTAAGTAATGTATATCATTGCATCCCTAGCCCCTGGAATACAGGACATGGTAAATACACATCTGTTAAGTGACTGACAACTATTATTCTGAAGGCAACAATATTTGAATGGATAGTTTTGCTGTGTTTGAGGAAAAATCATTGTGTAGATATAATTCATGTTGTACTGACATTCATGTTTCCTAGTAAATTGTCATCCAATTTGATGACCCTACCTCTGGCATTTCTGTCCCATGTTAAACTTATGAAAACTTCATCATAGTTTAAACAACAAATTTATAAATCAAAATATTCATTTTAAAGTGGAAATGCTCTCTTAAAAACATGGAGATTAAGTGATAACATGAAGCAAATATTAGCAATGATTCCCTATAGAAATGGGAATCTGGGGCCTCCCTGGTGGTGCAGTGGGTTAAGCAACGCACTGTGAAGCAAACCGCAGCCACTACAGCATGAGTTCGATCCCTGCTGCTGGCCAGGGAGGGGACCCACATGGCGCAGCAGACCTCTTCTGCTGTGCCCGCTGCTCCCCTCAGCAGTGTACTTCTGTTGATCTGCCTGTTCTGCTCCCCGCTTTCTGTGGTGAATCCTCTCACCCCCCCACACCTCTGGCCTGTACCCCAGTGCTTGTATGCATAAATAAATAAATCTTTAAAAAAAAAAAAAAGAAATGGGAATCTGGCCATATCCTTTATTTATAAAAGTAAGTAGCTCTTTTTCTCAACAGCAGTTTCTCAAGACAAAAATACCCAAAATAAAAATTACAACTGTCTTTGCAATGATGATGATAATAATAGCAACTTACACTATTAAACCTGTACTAGGTAATAGACTTTTAAATTAATTTTCTCATTCAGTTTTTACTATGGTCGGTACTATCATTGTCTCCATTTAAAATGAATAGTTTAAGTTAAGTTAAATGACTTTCAAATGCACATACTTAATAACTGATGGAATCAAGATTAAAGCCCACGTAGTCTGATGCCAGCACTTAGGCTCTTTCCTGACTTCTGGAACATGAAACCTCACATTAAGGAATTTAAGTTTGGGTGAACTCCTACTCTACATATTACAAACCATTTCTAAGTGTGAGGTAGAATATGATCTAAAACTGGTTCTTCTGGGTCTCCATTTCGTGGGTTTGGTCATTAAAATGTCAGAAGTTACATTTTGTATTGCTTTTCTATCGCTGCATAACAATTTACTCCCAAAGCTGACCACTTGAAAGAACAAGCATCTCCCAGCTTCCGAATGTCAGGAATTTAGGGGCCATTTAACTGGGTGATTCTGGCGCGGTGTGTCTCAGGAGATTGCCGACAAGCTGTTGTAGTGCAGGCTTCAGTCATAGCAAGGTTCAAATTCCAAGCTCACTCGTGGGTGTTGACAACTTTCATTTCTTGATGTTGGACTGGGGCCTCCAGTTTCTCCCTGGCTGTCGACTGAATGCCTCCGCCAGTTTTTCACCACAGACGGCAAGTGAGGGCAGCTTACATCATGGAAGCTGGCTCTACTTAGAGGAAGGGATCTAAGAGAGCACGAAAAGGGTGACTCAAAAGGAAAGCACAGTCTTTTACAATTTAACTTGGAAGTAAGACACCACCACTACTGCTCTATTCTATTTATGAGAAATGAGTGACACAGCATTATGCACTCAATGGATTACACAAAGGTGTGAGTACCAGGAGATGGGGGTCACCAGGAGCTGACCTGGAGGCCTTCTGCTACACATGCTTTAACACGCTACGAAGATGTGTCTTGGTTTCATTCTCGAGTTCCAGGTTTCCGTGTTTGTGTTGACTTTTTCCTCTTTATCCAAATGAAAAGAAACTAAACTATAAGGCTCAGATGAAAAAATCTCAGCTTACAAAATAAACCCTTTCACTAGAAGTCAAATTGGGAAAATGAATAAAATTTTAAATATTTTTAATTTACAATGACATTAGCCTACTAAACTAATGAATTCATTGCAAATCTTACATTCTCTCCTACTACAGCTCAAATGTAGAGCAGAGTTAATGGGTTAAAATAATAGTTCACGCAAACAAGCTAAGTGCATTTAGAAATACCATAGCATGCAGTTCCTGAATACAGCTGTGTGCACACCATGTCCCCTTTATGGTGTCCTTTTATTCCTGAAATCACCGTGTCTGGTATCATGCCAGAGACTCCCTGGGGCACGGTGAGGAACACATATTTAAGACCAAACAGAGAAACTGTGTGTTACTGCCTTATGTAAGTAATCATTCTTTGAGTCTTTTAAATCAGTCGTTTTAAGGGTAAGTAAATATATATATATACTTTAGAGCTGGTGATTAAAACGAAATAGTTATTTTCCAAATTTTAAATCAATGTGGATTGTTAATATTCTCATGCTTGGAAATTTAGTTGGCCTCTACATTGTTTAAAATCATAACCTCTAATGCCATTATCAGAATAAGTAATCATTTGTTCTACAGTGACACTCATCAAAAACCTTAAATTCTGATCTGAAATTGCATGAATCTTATTCACAAATTTGACTGTATGGTCTTGTAGGGAACTATAAGATATATGCCCTGGAATTATTATAAGGTGAAAATTATTTATGTGTGTCCGAATTTCCCCCAGCTGAATAGTAATTTTTTTAAATTTATATATACTTTACATCATTGTTCATTTTAAAAAAATGTTTGCTTTCTTTTCTCAGATGTAGTCCCCATAGAATTCCCACCACCAATTCACCTGTGCTCTATCACCATAGTCCCTTGTGCTCTTCCCTCTCTGTTTTGATCCCTCCTCTCCCCGTCCTCTGCAGAATGTCTCTGATTAATAGTTGTCTGTTTATTTTTGTTTTGTTTTGTTATGTTTTTTATTGTTATTGATTTTTTCCTAATGCCTTATTGGTTCTCCTAATTCCTCCTATAAGTAAAATCATCGAATATTTTTCTTTTTTTTTTTTCCTGACTTATTTCACTGAGCATGATCCCTCCTAGCCCCATCCATTTGCTGCAAATGGCATTAGTTTATCTTTTGTGATTGCTGAATAGTATTCCATGGTGTATATGTACCACATCTTCTTCTTTTTTTTTTTTTTTAAAGATTTATTTATTTATGCATATAAGAGCTGGGGTACAGGCCAGAGGTGTGGGGGGGGGTGAGAGGATTCACCACAGAAAGCAGGGAGCAGAACAGGCAGATCAACAGAAGTACACTGCTGAGGGGAGCAGCGGGCACAGCAGGAGAGG